>CM051275.1:10560649-10755649 GCA_027921565.1 Artemia sinica
AGATTCGACCCAGCTCTAAATGCGTACCAAGAGAAATCTAGGCAAGGTAAGCAGGAAGGGTGTGTGAAAGCACAGGATGGCTAGCCCCCAACCCCCTATTGCATTTCCTGGCTGAAGGGCTTGAAACAGAAATCCGCACTGCTAGTTTAGGCTTTAATGGACTGGTGCCACATCATTTACCTCACCTTTTTAACAAAACAGACTTGATGCCTTTATTTTAAAGAAGCATTATTATCCGTTTTTTCACATTTAGCCAGCGACACGGGACACCATAACACTAAAGAAAATCATGTCTAAACACTAAATGTCAGACGTATGTCTAAAGACATATGTCAAAAATATTATTATCCGTTTTTTTTTCACATTTATTCAGCGACATGGGACACCATAATCATAAAAAATACAATTTTTTTTTATATAAAGCATGTAGGTTATGCTCTTGTCAGGATGACCAGAGTAAGAATATACCAACTCCCTCCAAATACGAAACAGTTAATAAAAAACGGAAATTTTTTCCCCTTCCTCCAAATAAAAAACGGATAATAATGCTTCTGACATTTAGTCTTTAGACATATGATTTTCTTTAGCGTTATGGGGTCCCAGGTCGCTGATAAAATGTGAAAAACGGATAATAATGCTTCTTTAAAATAAAGGCATAAAACAGTTGGTTGTTTCCTTTTTTTACCAAAGGCTACTCATACTTAGGAAGCCGTTGGGAAGACATAAGATGGCCTCGATTGTCCTCAGCTCAATTGTCAGCTGATGACCCCTCATCAACTTTCTTTATATTTTCAAGAAAATTCTGTATTTTGTTGCACTTTCGACGAACTCGCCCCCACTTGAAATAAATTTTGTGTATACGGTTATAACCAATAGATGATACTTGTGTTTTTTAATATTTTGGCTACATTATCAAAAGACATAATAAAAGAGTTGTTGATAACTTAGCAAAACAGGCAAAATTAAGAGTAGAAGTCTTAAAACAAAAGAGGTGAAAAATCAGTGTTTCCTTCTCAGTAAAATGTAAGCCTGTCACAAAAGACCTTATATTTCCTTCAGAGCCTATAATTGAACTACACTAGTTAAATTAGCTTATCTCAGCCAAGCAATAATTGAGACAATATGGAATTTATTCGTTCAAAGAATACTTCATCGTGATGAAAATGATGAAAACAATCAACCTTATCCTAGCCATACACCAGTTACAACAAGGTTATGCATTCTAGCACTGCTGGATCCTTGTAAAAATGAATAAACTGGATGAATCTTAACCACTTCAGACAGGATTGAAGTTGCTCACTCGAACAATGCGGAATATTTACGGAAAAAATGTATTCGACAAAACAGCCTTGTCTTAACAACAATGGTCAAGTTAAACAGTATAATAATGCTGAAAACAATGGAAGAACCATATATCAACCCCACAACAATATGGACAAGATTAAAGCTACGTTCAGACCAGAGGTGGTTTTGTGGGAGGAACAGAGGGAGCACTTGCCCCGATCGCAGAAATTTTAGGGGCACAAAATTTCAAAAAAAAAAATAATCTAGCGGTTATGATCATTTTGTAAGTTTTGAAATTTTATTAATAAAGTAGAGGGTGCAGATACTAAATGAAAATAATTAGTTAATTAATAATTTAAATTTATTAAACGATAATTAAAATAACTAAAAATAATGAAAAATAATTTATTAATTAATAAATTGAAAACAATTTTGTTAACATATAAAATGTTGTTAAAATTTGGCCTGAAAATTTTGTGGGAGAAGGGGGGGGGGAAGCACTAATCAAGATGTTGCGTCGGCGCAAGAGATGCCAGAACCACCACTGGTTCAGACAGGATAGACAAAACTCGGTATGGTCGTTCAAACCATACTGAAAATTCATGAAAGTTCTGAATATAGAACATTCACTCAAGACTGAGTTCCTCATTCAAATGCTTTCGGATCTTCCAGAAAACGCAGAATACAAATGGTTTAAATTAAAAAAAAATATTCTCGATTTTGTTGATGACTTTGGAAAGTATTGAACATTGAGGGACTAATAGAATATTTCTGCAAGCTAATAAACAATTGTTAATAAAAAAAAATTCAAAGATCAGCGAAGAATTTTGAGAGCAAAAAAAAAAAATATTGTAAATTTCTTTATTCAAGAAACATCTGCATATTACTATGTTCAAATTATATTTCAAACTAATTATATTTAATTAAATTATAACATTTGTAATATTATATAATATAATTATACAACGATTATATTAATTAAATTATATTTCAAATTAATCAGATTCAAATTAATTATATAGTGCATAAATTATATTCGTGTAATTGTGTTTAAGTCTTAAATAACGCCTTGACTGCTATTTACGCATGAAGGCCCCCATTATGAATTCACTACCCAGTAGCAATGTTTCCATGAATAGTATGAAACAATTTTTTGTCCGTTAAAATTCTACTTAACCGAGTTAATAGAACGTTATTGATAACAAATAGAACGGTAGAAACAGGCCTTATAATTTTGTTCATCATATGCAGAACATCATATGCAGATTTAAATACGATTTTATTTGTAGATGGGTGAAGGTGCATTTAACAGAAAGTTGTTTTGAAAATGCTTTTATTTAAAGAATTTAATGCAGAGCCATGTATAAAAATAAAATGACCGAATCATGAAAATGCACTGAATCTGACAGTATTGGACAGCAATGTGTATTTAAAATATTGTTAGAAAAATTGGAAAAGGAATGATGCTAAGAAGAAGAGAGAGTACTTTTTGAATTACACAATTTACATTTTGTTAGAATAATTCTCAAAAACATTTTCATTTTTTTGGTAGCATTAGGAACGAGTGAAAAGCATATATTTCGAAGATTATATCGCCATCTATAAATTGATGCAATTTTACTTGTAAATGGCAAATAATTTTACCAAAGTTCTTTGTATAAGACAGTTGAGTAGAAAAAGCCAAAATTCACCAAAACAACATTACTGAGCGAGGATAGAGACATTTTCCTAATCTGGCGACATTGGACACTGGATTACCAATTAGAGAACAGAGAGCAGTTGTCCACCTATGTTTTACTGTCATAAATATTTTTAATTTGAATCAGGAAGTCTAAAAAGTTCAAACAGGAAGGAAGTGTTAAATTAACAATGTAAAAAAAGCCTAAAATAGATGAGGCGGACAGTATTAAAAAATTTTCATTGGCAATATACATTTTCCAATTGTTCATGCCCTCGTTTGAGGCAAAAATTTAACTGAATAAAAATATTTATTCTTAGAACCCTTGTAGACCAATATTCCACAATACATGTCATTTCACAGTATCGTAACAATTGTTTTTACCTGTAAGGTAAGCCACTTCACATACGTGTGTAAAGTGGCCAACTGTCACTGATTGGTTAACTAAAAATAATCCACAAATCAGAAATAAGTATAGATTCTTACAGACTTTGCAAAATTCAGTGTGAATGGCTTGTTTAGCTAATAACCCCAATAACTGGTTCTCAAATTAATATTTTACAGCTCGAAGAGTCCTTACAGTAGCAAAGAGGGAAAAAATGCGGACATTTAATGTGAAGTAAAATCAATGAAAGCAGCTCAAGAGGGTTGGAAATCAGAAAAATCGAAAATCCGTTATTCTAATTTTTTTTTTTTTAGTTACTATTCAATAGGTTGAAAAAGAAGCCTATGCAATCAAGTACGTAGAGGGCTAATATTGACCTTATTAGTCAATGCAAAACCACTTTATAGTGCTAAGGACATCTAAGTAAAATGATTTTCTTTCCCCTCGACCTCCAGATTATGAAGCTTTAGCTTTTAGTTACATTTAGTCAGTGTTGCAACGTAGAACCCTGAGAATCAATAAGCAGTGTTGCCCCGTTGAGCCCTGAAAATTAACAAGCAAAACTAAATAGTTAAATTAGACAACGCTTTTGTCGGTAAAATTCCAACTATTAACGGTTTGTTGGTTGCCCAAGGTAATACAGTCAAAGGAAAGCTATGCGTTCTTAAGCTGTTCAGTATCACATATTGTTAGCTTCTTTTTATTGGTTTTTCACCCATATTTCTTTTCCAAATTTATCCTCCCATCCTACAGAAAATTGTTTAACTGCATGTAATTGTCTTTTTATTCAAAAAATTGAATAGCTAATTATCGTTAATTTTTAAGATATACATGTCTGTGCAAGTTACCAATTAAGCAATTCAAACACTTAGATTTCATTTTTAATGTCCGTGGTATTTTAATTAGGTTCTCAAATATTGCTAAGCTCAATCTTTTAATTTGCAGGTCGAAATGAGGAGGCTGAATCGGCCTTACAATGGCTACGAGGAAAAAAAACGGACATATCACGTGAGCTAAAAGAAATGAAAGCAGCTCAGAAAAATCAGGAACAGAACCAAAGTCGAATTAGAGATCTAATGACTATGAGATACCTCAAGCCTTTGTTTATCTCACTTGGTCTTATGTTTTTCCAACAGCTATCTGGTGTAAATGCTGTCATATTCTACACCGAATCAATATTTGAAAAGTCTCAGAGCTCAATTAGTGCTAATTTATCATCGATCTTTGTTGGTATTGCCAATTTTGTCGCCACAATAGGGTCGAACATAGTTATTGACAAAGTTGGAAGAAAAGTCTTATTAAACATATCAGCATTGTTCATGGCTCTGTCGTTACTAGTTTCTGGCGGGTTCTACCTGGCACAACATAAGGAACATGATATTTCAGAATATGGTTGGGTACCTTTAGTAACATTCATTATATATGTTATTGCATTTTCCATTGGATATGGTCCTATACCATGGTTAATGATGGGTGAAATTTTCCCAGCGAAAATTAGAGGTTCAGCAGCCAGTGTTGCCACAGCGTTTAATTGGTCTTGCAGTTTTGTTGTTACCAAAATTTTCCAAGACTTAATGAAAAATTTCGGTGCTCATGGTACATTTTGGTGTTTTGGTGCTATTTGTGCAGTAAGCATTGTGTTTGTATTCATGTTTGTACCAGAAACAAAGAGCCATTCTTTGGAACATATTGAAGAAAAACTAATGAGGAAAAAAGTTCCAAAGAAACCGAAAGTAGAAATAACAAAACTATAGAACAATAAAACACAAGGGGATGTTGTTAATATGTGTGATTATTGGGGGGTTTGTTGTTGGACTAGTTGATATGTACAGTTTTATAATATTGTATGTACCCTGTAAATTGTTTTTAATATCTTGTAAATAAATATTAGCATTAAATATGAGTTTATACACATAAAAATGCTTAAAAAATACGGAAAAAATGCTTATAAAAAATTCGGAAAGATGTGGCATAAGGCCATGCAAAGATATAAAAGTCAATGTGGCCTTTACCTATTACATTTCTCTGCTAATATATCAAGTTAGCTATAATGTGAATTTATCAAACAGTTGACTCGACCCAACAGTAGCCAAAATTCTAAAAAGAAGAATTTGGTAATAATTAAGACATTAAAAGAAGTGGTTTTTAATGCTGATTCGAAATATATAAATTTCATTCAGTTTAATATTACGCCTCAAAAGCTACAGGGCTGATTATTTTATCTCATTTAAAAAAGGGGGGACAACTCCAAAAAGTCATGGCTTCTTCATCAAGTAGGACGGGACAGTTATTTCACTTATAGAGGTAGCCACATCGTACTTGGTATTTGTGCAGAGGTATCACATTTTAGTTGACGTCATTGTCATGGCTACGCAAGTGGACCAACCACCACAGCAAAAGTATGACCACATCTGTTTTTGGTGCTGTGATGTGTCATATTTCTAAAAAAAAAAAAAAAAAAAAAAAAAAAAAAAAAAAAAAAAAAAAAAAAAAAAAAAAAAAAAAAAAAAAAAAAAACTGGGGTAACTTAACTGTGGCCGACCACTAAAGATCACACTGATCAGCGAAAGAAAGCAAAAATGTCCTTAACCATCGCATTAACTTCTACCATGAAGTTTGCTTGGAAGAAAGAATGCATTATCTCTAACTCATACAAGAAGTGTAAAATCATTAAGCTGGTAGCTGGGAAACATGCAGAGGCCAGGGGCTAAGTATCATGAGCCAAAGGGAATACAGAGGCTTTAACAGCAAAACCCACACTTCAGCCATGCAGAAGGTACTTGATCAGAAATGACACTGGCGTGTTTGGTTTTGCCAGGCACTAAAAAAGCCCAAGCAAGCACACCTTTGCTTCCAAACTGGAATCCCTGCAGTTCGGCAAATATTTTTGATGGCTGCTACTTGAAGAGAAACCATTGGAGGTGAAAGCACTAGGCAAGTGCAGTGTTTATAAGAAGTTCAAAACTGAGTGTAATAGGTAATACCAGGTGTCCTGACACCAGTAAGAACTTTTACTGTTCTTCGCTCAACAAGAAACAACTCATTATAGCAGGCAACAAATCTCTTCTATGCTTGTATACACATAGATTATATCGCCATCTATAAATTGATGCAATTTTGCTTGTAAATGGCAAATAATTTTACCAAAGTTCTTTGTATAAGACAGTTGAGTAGAAAAAGCCAAAATTCACCAAAAACAACATTACTGAGCGAGGATAGAGATATTTTCCTAACCAGCCAGCTATTCATGTCAAGAGTAGCCAGTGCAAATAGTTGTGTCCAATCGAAAATGCTTACCGATCATGCCTGCTGCTGCAAAGTATCACTACCAGCATGTTTATTTACAAATGATTACACAGTTTTTATCAGCAACAAAATTGGTTTTCTGAGATTAGGGATTGACACTTTCCACAAAATAAGAGAGCTTTTAAATGTTTTGAGAGTTTAGGGTGCAAGAAAAGGCTTTAAAGTTAACGTCAAGAGACTAAGCGCTTAAGACTAGGAATAAACGAAGGCGAAGAGATGATGTTGAGTAGCGAGAAGATTGGTCAAGTGGAATGGTTCTCTTACTCGGCAGTATGAGCCAAGGGAAAACAAGTCTGCAAAACAAGACTAGAATGCGGGAAGCTACAATGATGACAGTCGTAAAGTACGATTAAGAAACTTAGGTGCTTAAGTAGATCTTAGTTATAAGATCTTAAGACGATTAGTTAAGTTTTATACAGATTGTCTACGAATAGTTTTATGTACCTGTTTGACTGAGCATATATCAAACAACAAGCGGTACGAAAAATGCGGTTCTATTCCACTTTCTAGGGCTATAATAAGATAAAGGTTGACATGGCTAAGATGTGTTCTATTGATCAAGGATGACAAATTACCAAAGATTGTTCTTTTCGGCCATCCTAGGGCTAAACAAAACTTAGATCCTCCCCAAATGAAGAGGTCGTAGGAGGGATTCGAAGTAAATAGGAAATTCTTAGGAAGAGATAAAGAGCAAAGCCTTGAAAAAATTTGGGCAGAGGAAGTACAGGAGGAGCTGCGGGAGCCTCAAGCGGGTTGGAGCTGCAATGAGTTGTTAGTAGTAGCGGTAGAACAATACCGTTATCCCTCAACCTCTTGTGCTTTACACTAAAGTTCAGCTTCTTTTTACAGCAAAACTTTAAGAACGACAATAATCGACTCTTAAAAAGTGTATCTTTCCCAAAATTTTGATGGAGAGGGGCATATGAAAATTCAAAAATTATTCTTGAGGTAGGGTTTTCATTTTCTTTGCAGGGGGGGGGGATCTTAGCGCAAATGTTATGCCCTCTATATGCCATCCCATTATCCTGCTTCTGTGCAGGTAAGAACATAACAATAATAACTGATTTATCACCCACTTCACCAGCTAAGGTACAGAATATCAAACAAAAAAGCCAAACTGTTCTTCTCTTATAAATTTACCTGCAGCATGAGCAAAAACTAAATAGACAAAACAAACTTTTCAAGTTTTAAGGGCATTGTTTTTTCTATTTGAAATCAAAATCATTGAATGAAAAAAAAACGCAGAATTTATTCAGTAAATTGAATTTTATAGGCTCCTACTGTACCTGTTATTAGTGACTTCAAAAGACACCAACCTTGGTAAAAAAAAAAATAAACAACAAAAAAACCAACCTTTGAGATATATATACTTATCATGTTCTGATTTTTGCTCCCGTATCTCAATTTTACCTTCCCAATAAAGAAATTTAGAAAGCCTTAGATCTCAACTGCAATGGGTATTGAAAGGGGGCCAGAAAAAAGCCAAAGCATTTCTTAATTATATTTGAAAGGCCCCTTTAGAAATTACCTCAGAGAGGGTCCTTTCCTCAACCCTATACTTCTGGTCTTTGTAAATTCTTACAAAGCCATTTAAAGCCTTTGTAAAGCCATTTAAAGCCATTTAAGCCTTTGTAAGCCATTTAAGCCTTTGTAAAGCCATTTAAAGCCATTTAAGCCTTTGTAAGCCATTTAAAATTCTGAGAACTTTTACTTTGTGCATCAAACAAATTAAAAAATCCTGTCTCTTTGGGAATTAATTCATATTCTCATTATAATTGTGAACATAAATCATGGTTATTTTTATTAACACTGAAAATTTTAGCATTATCTAATATTTTGAAAATAAAAATATTAATTTATAGATTTTGCTTCTTGCTCTTTATTCAAACTGTTCACAAGTATCTATTCTAGACAAAAAAAAAAAAAAGTGTGAGACACCTTTTTTTTACAAAAAATCCTCCACACAACAGATCTGGAATTTTTTAGCTTCCTAGTTCTTGAATGAGGTGCTTAATTGGGTGCTTACTTTGCTTTAGATTACAAGAACTTTCAAAACTTATTAACAGGTTTTTTTTTTTTGGTGTTGGAGAGATGACAAACTCAACCTTTCTAATACTTTTCCTAGAAGATGTACTAAAGGCCTTTAAATAACTGATAATGCTTGTCGCTGTATCCACTTAAGCTACTGGCAGATATATTCTGCTGTTAGTGAATGAAGGCCATTAAACAGTACTTGAGTAGGCCTACTCCAGAAAGTTTAGTTCTTTGTTAAATATGAGCATGTGTGATGAGCCTCTGTATTACAATAGACTAGCATTTGCACTTTTTCGTGCATTCTCAGAATGTGTAGAGACCCTGAATTCAAGGAAGAGAGCAGCTTCAAGAATCTTGGTGATGCTTCTTAGTGTGTAGGAAACCTTCAGCTCAATTAAATGACTTTTTAGCAGAGTACAGAGTATTATCTCTTACATATTCTGGTAAATCTCCAGGTTTAGCACCATGTAATCTTTTGTGGAGATACTGGAAAAGTCAGAACGTAACTGAAGTGTCACAACTCAGTTTTGTACCGAACATTCCAGGATAAAGAATAAGTTACCTATGCACTTATTGGTGAAACAACAAGTTGCATATGCACTTATTATGCAGTTCAATTGGTGAACTATGAGAAAGAGAACTAAAAGGGGGGAAATACCCCCAAGAAGTAATGTGATTTTAATAAAAATCACGCCATTAGATTCGGCATATCAAAGAACCTAATTGAGGAGGTTTCAAGCTCTTATCTACACAAATGTAGAACTTCATGTTTTTTTCCAGAAGAAAGATCAAAGATGGGCCTTTATTTGTTTGTTTTTTCTTTCGTCATGAGTGATAGTATCAAATCATTGGTCCTAGAAGATTGAGGGAGGAATTATTCAAACCAAATTCTTACGCTCTAGTGCCCTTTTTCAATGAAAAATAAACTGGAGGGCAACTAGCCTTCCACCATACCCTATTTTTCCCAAGAACATCTGCTCAAAATTTTGAGATGCCCCTTTGATTGAGTATAGTTGAAAGAACTAATATATATACCTTTTGGAAGACTTGACCCCCCAGAGCCCCTGGGGAAAGGGCTGTAAGTTCTGCAATTTGCCCATTGTTTACATATGGTATTGGGAAATATACTGCAATTTTTTAGAGAAGAGGGATTTTTATGCGGAAAGAATTTTCCAGGCTGCAGATAGTTTCCAGGGAGAATTTTCCAGGGCTAATCTTACAAAGGGGGGAGGGAAGGAAATTTTCTGGCATGATGTGAAAAGCGTCAAAAATAAAATAATAAAAACAAGTTTTTATGCTGAAAGTAGGGAAAAACATTAAAACTTAAAAATGAACAGAAATTATTCCATATTTGAGGGGGCTTTTTGTGCTCAAGTTTGACTGTTTGTTGCATTTCTTTAAGAAAGACTGCTCAGACACAAAGGCTATTGAATTTGACTGAGGAGTATTTTCAAAGATCTTTAAGACTACAGTTTAAAGAGCAAGGGATTAGGAAGGTACAGCCCTCTTCATATATGGAAGATTTTCTGTTGTTTTGAAGTTTTAATGTCGCTCTTTGCTATCAGTTAAAAAGAAACTTTTTCTTGATTGAATTAATAATAGAGCCAAACAAATCCAATGTCGGACCTTATTTAACTCTAAAGTGGATAATAAGGTAATTGATGGTTTAACATGAGATAATAAGATAAACTAAACTAGCACCATGGACAGTCCAGCATTACCCAGCAGAGTTAGAAAAATTAAAAACAAGCTAAATTAACCTAATTAAAACAACCTAATTAAAAATTAAACAAAAATTTATTTAAAAAAATAAAAATTAAAGTTTCATTACATTAATGTTTAGTTTTTATTTAAAATCCAAGTTTATTTGGATCCAACCAGAAGTTTCCAGAGTCGACCCAGGTGTAAATGGGTACTTGAAGAAATTTGGGGGGGGGGGGCAAGGGAAGCATCGGACGATTTGAAATGTTGATAATAAACTTAAATTCTCAGGATTTCATATTTATTAAGAATCTTTAAACTGCTTATTATGCACAAACACAACAACACACTTAGAAAGACCAAAAGATAAAGCATCAAAAAGTTCCTGGTTTTGAGCTGTCAGACATTTTGTTGCAATAAACTGGAAATAAAGAGTATCCTGTTCATAATTCAGAGTAATCATTTAAACTACATGTTACAAACTGTTTAGTTTTTTTAACATGTGTTATTATTTTGATGCACAGAAATGAGCTGGCAAAAAGGTATAAATCATTCAATAGTGTCTTCAAATACAATAATTGCTACTCTTTTGCGACCTGTTCTAGCTCCCCTTCTAATGCCTGGGTATGGCAATAAATATTAAACAAAAGTTTGGGCATTTTTTATTGACATTGTAAACCAAATGTATATAATGAGTGTCCAAAATTCGTAAATGTTGACATTCACTGGTGAATGTCCAAACGTTGTATGAATGTAAATGTCCCCTTTTCTCCTTGTATGTAGTCACTATTGCAAGTCAACTTTTTTAGTTTAATGCAAGGTTTGATGATGACAGGTTATGTTAGATTAGGTTTGGTTTCTAGCCCATTTCTGATATTCATAACCAAATTTAATCTAATCTAATTTAAATAACCTAACCTAACTTTAACTTTTACCATCATAGATTGCATAAGACTGAAAAATCTGACTTGCAGAGCTTTTTAAATTCAAGAACAAAAAAGAAATTTTGGAAATTCACTGGTGAATGACAAAATTAACCAGATTTTAGTCATTTACAATAATATCATGCGCGTAGGGAGGGGGGGGGGGGGCAGATGCCCCTCCCCTAGACCTTCAAATTTACATTAGATATGGCTGAAAAAGCAGATGGTTGGAAAAGCAGTTGATAAAAGGCCCTCCATCACACTATCGACTGCCCCCCCCCCCTAGACAATATGCTGCCTATGCCCATGAATAATATATGTATAAAAAAGGAGCACAAATAATGCCAATAAATTAAAACAGCAAACTCTTGTATATAGGCCTAGCTAAGAGCTGTATCTAAGCATTTGAAGGGAGGGGATGCAAATGAATTTAGTTTTTTTTTTATTTTTTGCGTTATTTTGATAGCTAACATACAACCATACTTGTCAACATATATTTCAACACCCTTTCCACATACACTAACTGTTCCCATTGCAAATTTTGATTTAAATAACAGAATGGGCTTAAAAATACAGGGTAACAAATTTTTCTTAACGATTTGTACAGGAACCAAGATGAAAAAAACACTGTTTGATTCAAAATTCAAAGCTAGGTTGTTATTACAAATCATATACTACAAATAAATTTATGTTCTAGACTCAAATACAATAAACTTCACAACATATAAATGGTTGAATTTTGTGATTTTTTAATATTATAAAATTTATGTTATAAGACAGTTTTCAGACAGGAAAAAGGAACATAGGATTTCTTTCTCCATTGCATATTTTTTTCCAAACATGATAATCACTATCACTAATCACTAATCACTACTTCTGTAATTGTGTCCATGCCACATCCTCCTCTAATTTATATATAAAAGTTTGTTGATTTTGTTATTTCTTCCTTATTGGCTTTATTTGGCATTATGAACAAACGGTTGATGATGAGCACAAGCCAAAAATGAGCACAAAATAATACAAGCCAACAAAACTAGCAAATTTTGGAATTTGGAAGGGTTATATCAGGACCTTTTAAGAGGGATGACAGGGACAAGCGTTCCCAGGTGCTGTGACTATTGGGGGGGGGGGCTTCTGCCATTTCTTTTTTTTCCATCTGATTTCTGCCTTCTGATGTAAATTTACCAAACAGAATGGCATTTTATCCCCTTAGCCCCTTAAACAGAAGACTGTTTAGCCCCTTAAACAGAACTCTGTTTTGAGCCCCTTAAACAGAAGGGGCTCAAAACAAAGTTCTATTGTAGTAGGTAATTAGCATATTTAAAAAGAGTGGGCTTTTAAAAGGTACATCAAATGGTGTTCTCATCTTTTAGCTAATAAATCAGTATAAAAAACTCTAGTTTTATCAGTCTATATTTGCAATAATAGTAGTTATGCAATAGAGATTGCCTTAGACTAGTTGAGGCAGATTTTGAAGTTTTTTCTATAACACAGCTAGGTAGAATTTGAACACAGAACTTAATACATTTTTTTATGTTCTTTCAAAATATACTAGCTATTTATTGACCAAGAAGCTACTGATCATCTAACTGCATCTGATCACTAAACAACAATAAAAATGACTTCAATCATCAACTCTGGAGCTTCATAAGGAAAAATCCTTAGATCACTCCAGCAGGCTACAATTTAAGGTAATTTCATTTGCAAACATTATTTTGTGCCCTGAAAGAGACACCTTGTTCCTTACTGTTTGCCAGTATAAAATGGTTGTCAGAAATTCTGAAAAATACTTTAAAACAATAAATACTTACTTATCTTGATATTAAAAATGCATTGCTTTATTTAGCCCCCATTTCCCCTGATGGTTAAATATACAGCCCCCTATAAATATTTGCACCATTTTTAGAATAACACATTTTTTCTTCACATCAATTGACTAGCACTGACTGTAAATAATAAAGAAGAAATGAACCACACTAACAAAAAATATAGTTAGAATAAAAGCCATGCTTATGGCTTACTCCATTTTTGTTTATAATAAAATAAACAAAATATACTGTATCCAAGAGGAGAGAAAGGGTGTGGAGGGGGGGGGGGTTGAAGCAATATGCCATTAATAATCAGGCAACTAAACATCTATGATTGTTACAGGGTAATTTTTGGAACTTCTGGTAGCTATTTTCTAATAATGAGCAAGGCATCATGTTAAGAGTCTCTTTTAGGGCTCAAAATAAACCTTAGAAAGGAAACAATTAGTACCTTTGGAAAGAATATAAAAAAAACCATTTTAGCATGTTATACTTTTACCTAGCTAAGTAACTGAAAAAATGTTATATATATACAAAATCCTTAACTGAGGCAGTGCCAAGGTGAATGCACTACTCAATGCCTTTTTTATGCTAATAATCATTTCCCTCAAAACCCTGCCCTCTCCCTATGGTCCCATATATAGCCCTATGACATAAATTTGTATTAAAAAAAACAAGAAGACTAAAACATCAAAATTATTACTTTAAATGCAGTATCTTTTTTTATTGATCATATTAATGTTTACTTTCATTGTTATAAGTGATCACAAATCATTTAAAAATAATATTCAGTATTTAACAAATCAGACATTCTTTTACAATCAGATTTAGGTCTCATGGTTTTGACACATAAAAAAAAACCTGTTTACAAAGAAAACAGAGTATTGTCATCCAAAATGACAGTACTAAAAGATTTATTAATTGCTAAGTTTATTGAATTTGATTATTTTTAATCAATGCCTGTGTAATATAAGACTTGGAAGGAATTAATTGATATATGTTTGGTATATTTTCAACAACTTTCTTAAATCCAATTTTTGTGATGAACAAATAAATTTTCAAATGGGATAATTCCATTTAGTGTGGTCTAAGAGAAGAATACCTAATCTAAAGAGTTACATCAAAAATGCCAATTTTTGTGCTAAAAATTAGGAATTGCTTTAGGGTCCATTAAAGTGCTTTAAAATGGATTTGCAATTAAAACAAGAATTATATTTAGAAGGGACATAAAAAAGAATTGATCAGTTTGCTCCCCTTGTCTCTACCTCAGGTATGGAATCTTGTAACATGCATATTTATTAAAAAAAACTTAAAATTTACCTTAATTGATAGTGATATTTACATAAGTCATTCCTAAGGATCTCATTAATAAGCATAATAAGGATTTAAATCCTTTGCAAATTCCAAACTGTAGTTTAAGATAGACTCTACAAATCATTTTCTTTAGATTAATATCAACATGTAATTAATTATCAAAAAAAGTATTTTCTAAGAGACAGTTAAAATGTTCTTTGGAATGGAGGGTAAGTAGGGTAAAGGTACAAATGACTTGACAGTTTTTGTACAAAACCACTTTTTCTACTCTAAAAGGCCTAACCTAAAGACTTTTGGTTTGAAAAGGGTTTCAGTATGTAGTAAAACAATCTAGGAATCTCACTGTTTGATTAGAATGTTGAAGTTTTATCAGAAAAGGATTTTCTGAAATTGGACTTTTTTCATCTAAAAATTTGACAGAACAAAAAAATTACCATGTTTTTGACATTAGTTGGAACCTAATTTGACATGTGTCAAAATACTTGGGGAATGCTTGTGGGCGGATCCTTGTGCATTTGACATCCCTATTCTCTTTACTTTATTTCTTTGTATCTCTTCAACTTTGTTTAATGTGTAAACATATAAAACACTATTCAGATAGTGGAAGCAAAAACTGAAAAAATTGTCTCAGATACAGGAACAAAATTGGATAATCATATGGAGCGTAATTGTGTGACCTAGGTCATATGCCTTTTTCTTTTTTCACATTTTTGCATATATGCCACAAGAATAGTATCTCTAAATGGTATCTGGAATAGCCCAGTTCCTCTCAGCTTTAATTGTCCAGCAAAGATTTCTTTGTTCTTCATAGTGAAAATGTTGTCAATATTTGGCCATTTTAATTCACCTTAAAAATTCTAGCTTTGACTATCCTTTGTATGGAAAGTCCAGAATCCTTGAAATATGCATGCCCTACTTAAGATTATTAGAAATTTGTGACAACAAGGAGTTTACATGTTTCACTAGCATTTTGGGTGGGATAGAGTCTAAAAAATGGGAGTGGATTTCAAGAATTTGAAGAAGCTTATTGTTATTATATTTGACTTAGTGGAATTTATGTTTGTATATAAATTCTTAGCCTTTTCCTAAACATGGGTAGGACTTTGATGGGGCCACTTTTGATATTTCTATGACATACTTCAAGGATCAGCAGGTAATCTGCACATTAACACCTTTGAGGGAATCTCTTACCAACTTCATTAATCAATAATAGATATAAGAGTGGTCCTAAGAAGGATCCTTAAGGAATTCTACACCAATTAGGGAGGGGATCAGAGAGAATATTTTTGTATTTTACAACTTGGGATCTAGTTGAAAGAAAACATTTACAAAATTTACTAAGAGAGGGTCTACTTCAAAGTTATTCAGTGATAAATGAATTAGGATGCTGAGATCAACCAAGACATTTGCTTAAAAATATGAACATGTTATGAAGCCAATTGGCAGTTCCTCAAATAATGGAAAAATCTAGCACCTAGAGTCAATTCAGTAAAGGTACAATTTAACAAAAAACTTTTTTTTATGTTTTTTTTTTCATGTGAAATATTTTTAGAAATAATAATTATCAAAATTTCTCATTGTTGAGAAAGTATCTGTAAATTCAACAACTATATTTTGTCAGAGGACCCTTGAATTTTGACACCAATTGTTTCTCATCTGTTTTACATGTTCAGTAAAGTTTTGACAGTCATCTATATTTTGACAGGACCTGTTCCGGTCTGTCAAAAATTTTGACAAGGTTACTACAAGATATTCTCAAAAGAAATGAATCTCATGATAGAAGTGAATATCTACATTTGAATTTGGCTGAAGAAAAACTTTTAGTCAGCCTTGTATTCCACTACATCAGACAAGATGTTTGACACTTGTTTAGAAGGAAAATTTCAACAGCAGTTCCAAAACTGCACTGCCCAATCATTGGTACCTTTATCCTGTTTGTAGGCTATTCATAACTTGTAAACAACATTATTGCATTACAAAAGAGTTAAGAAAAATTTTAATATTATATTACTTAAAAATGATTTAAAATGTGGATAACAAAGAAAGAAAATTGAAAACATGATTAACAGAAACATGCTGCATACTTTAAATTCAGAATATGAGAAAATTTGGAGGAGTTTAAATTGTTGACCTATGAATAAGGTGTAACATATCACTCAGTCATTAGTCAAATTCTGGGAAATTTAACAAAAGTTATTATTGTTTCATTTTATCATGATTAGCCAGTGTGGTCTCAGAAATTATTTAAGTCATTAGTCATAGTCATAGGCATAGTCATAGTCTTAGTATATCACATAGTCATCATACTCATAAACTCAAAATTTAAGCCCTTTATGGACAAAAGATTATACCTTTTTCTGTTATTTTTGGCTATATAAAAGTGCTAAAAACAACAATTCTTACATCATTTTGCGGATTGTATAAGTTTAGCAAAGTGGAACTATAATCAAATGGTAAGTTTTTTAACCATTATTTTAACTTTTTGATAGCAAAAATAAGAGAAAAAGGCATCATCTTCAAGTGTCCATAAAGTGCCTAAAGTTGAATTTCTGAGTAAACTGATATTATATTCTATAGTGTTATATTATACTATTATATTACATAATATACTAGCCTGTATTATATGTTATATATAATCTAATATATTATATTATATATAATATATTAGGCTATATCTATTAGGCTTATAGCCTATTCAGAAAGAGCATAAAAAAAGGCATCTAGTGCAGAAATGTAACTTTCTATATGGCAGAGTAACTTCCCCTCCTAGATCTCAGTTTCTCTCCCCTCCCCCTAATCAGCTAGAAAATTTTGTCAAAACTAAGCTAAGTCTGTATAATTCAAGCACCCACAGAAACAAGTCAGTTTTCATTAGATTATCCTTACCTTCATGGTACTATATGGCTTATTTTTCAGTTTTCACTGTCATATTCATTTGATTTGGGAAAATTAGCTCCAGCTTTGCCCCCCCCCACATGATTTTGATGAAATCATGCCACTTATCAATATAGGCCTAATGTTCACCTAATGATAGGTAAGTAATTTTAACTCCTCTAATTTTTTTTAGTAGTGTTTTGTTTTGGTTTTATTTAATAATATTTCCAAGGCTATATCTAGGACCATTAAGGGGGAAGGGCATTATCAGAGTAGGCTAGTGGATAAGCCTAGGTTATTTGGAAAGTGTCAGTGGGAGAATCAGGCAGTAATACTCTTATTTTTTTTAGTATTTCTGAAATTTATTAGCCAAAAACTTAGGACTTACCCATAACTTGTACTCTACAGATTGCACATGTGTCACATTCGACATCCCAGGACCACATGGCAACAGCATTCCATTTTTTCAGAGTAAACGTCTTTCCAGGTTTATTTACTTCTGTTCCAGCAATATTATCGTTTTTATCAAGATGAGACGATACTAAATTCTCCTTTTCACAGGGATTACTTGAGGATTGAAATCGTTCCATGTGTTAAGAATTTGAAATTTCTGCTATTAACGACATAGGCGCCAATAGGGCCGTTCTTTTACTCATCTATGTGCTAAGATTTTACATCTTTTGACAAAGAACGCTTAAAAGTGAAATCTTAAAGTGCTAAGATTTTACATCTTTTGACAAAGAACGCTTAAAAGTGAAATCTTAGCACTAAGATCTTACATCTTATTGTGTTCTTTTGCAAACGTCTTTCATCATTCTACTCTGATCAGCGGTCTGAGAACAATGATGAGTATATCATCAAAGTTCTTTCATCATTGTTCTATATGGCACAAAGATGGCGTCTTTCACACTTTTTGCTAACATCAGTGAGCTCTAAGATCTTAAAACAAAGGTGAGTTGAAAGAACGGAAATCTTTGCAGAACGATGTGAGACCTTAGATGTAAGATCTTAGTGCACAAGAACGGGCCTAATGTGTTACTAAAACATCCAGTGTTTTCTCTCCCTTTTTCTCAAATCTCATTTGTTCCTAAAAAAAAATTCTTGAGTATTCCCTTACACTCAAGGAAGACCCCTCAAAATTCCCTGCCCTACAACGTATTTATTGTAAAATTACGCTACGTAAAAAATTGTTTGGCATTTTTCGGGTTACGATCACAATTTCTTTTTACGCTGATTTAATATTTCAATTGAAAAGCATGTAGTTCATATAACTATTTAAAATAAAATAATTACATGAAACACAACTAGAAATTTTAATCTTTCATTAAATTAGACCCTGTTCAGAGGCTTTATTTTTACTGCTTTAGTTCTTTTCTAGCTCAAGTTCATTAACAAAACCACGAGTTTATGTCCGTTGTTGAATGAATATTAGGCGTTTAACCACCCCCCCCCCCCGTGATTACCCCCCCCCCCCGGAAAATACCCCTGCGGATAATACTCTCACCGTAAAATACCACCACCCGAAAATAGCCCCCCCCCCCCCACGGAAAACATCCCCCTGAAAAATACCCTCTGAGGAAAATACCTCCCCTCCCGGAAAATACCCCCGTGGAAATAAAGCTTTCCAAATATGAGAATTTTATTTGAGTTTCTTTTTTAACTTCCTTAGGGGAAAGGACTTTCAGTACTTGTGCATTATGCACAATTCCCTTAAGTTTACGCTGTGTAAAATTAGAGAACAAACTGTTTTTGTCATTAGTTTCTTCGTTACTTTAGAAACAAATTTGGGCTATAGATTTTCACATTAGCGGGGGGAGGGGGGTAAAGTATAGTGAGTATGCATGCAAAATGTGTTTGGTATAGCTACCTTACATATTAGATAGACAGATAGATAACTGTATTTTAAAGGCAAATTTACTGCCATGAACACAATAAAATAACAAAATGAATATGTTATATTTACTTTATAATTTCTGTTTTTTTCTTTTTTTTTTAGTTAACAAAATTTCCAGATACCTCGCTGTTCTTCTGTTTTCTTTTAGTGACCATATTCCAAGAAAGAATTGCATTCTGACTTCCAACTGTCCAAAAACTTTACCCTTTCCTCTTTATGTGTGAATATATAGCCCAATTTAAATATTTCCCATATATTCTGTCACTTGTCTTTGTCTTGTCTAGCACTAAGCCAAAAAAAAAAAAAAAAAAAAAAAAAAAGAAGAAACCGGTTTGTTCTCGAGTTTTACGTTAGCGTAGATTTGAGTGAGTGGCTCATAATACACAAATACCAAAACTCCTTCCCCTACGGAAATTAAAAAATAAAACTCAAATAAAATTTCTCAAATTTGGAAAGCCTTTTTTTCCATGGGGGTATTTTCCAGGGGGGGGGGGGGGGTATTTACCCGTTTTTTTTACTGCAGGGGGGTAAAAGGAAGGCTTTCCCTATGGAAATTAAAAAATAAACTCAAATAAAAATCTCAAATTTGGAAAGCCTTATTTTCCACGGGGGGTATTTTCCGGTGGGTATTTTCCGGGGAGTATTTTCCGTGGGGAGTATTTTCCTCGGGGGGTATTCTCTGGAGGGTTATTTTCTGGGAGTCTTTTCCGCGGAGGGTATTTTCTGTGGGGGTTATGGGGGGTATTTTCCACGGGGGGGGGTATTTTACGGGCGAGGGGGGTAAACACCGGCCCTCATTTCACGTATTCACCCATAAACAAATTAGCCATTGACGAGAGGCTTAGGGATAGTCAGAACCAGGTTAGGTTACATATATATCCACTTAAACATTCTTTTAACTGGACTTCCATTAGCAAATTTTTTGTCATATTGTAGAGAAAGCCGTGACCGCTAAATAAATAAAATAAAGAAATGTCCAGAGCAGGATTTCAAAATATGCAACTTTACCCTTATTTCCTTGTCTTATGTACAGATGCCAATGCATAAACTTACAGTAAGGGCTTCTGGGGTTTTCAGCCAGTAGATAAAAAAAAATTCGATTCAGTGAAATAGTGGTTTTAAGTGGCATTATGTTACAAGCTGACTTTCTTTATTATCGTAATTGGGCTGATGGAAATACGTGACGTGAAATCAATCACAGAAGGTCAGTCTGAACCGGTAAAAAAAGTAATTTTGGTAGCTACAACACCTAAATCAGTTGGTAAAAATGACCAACCAGTTGATAAAATGTATTACCCCCCCCCCCCCCCCATTGACTCAAAGCAATCATTAATATCTATTTACTCTGGATTAGGAAAAATTGCCAGTTCTTGGTCACACGGATCACACGGAGCGTCCTCTCTAGACAAATTTCTTTGAACAGGTTTCACAAATCCCAAGTCTTAGTAGTGACTACTGGTTGGCTCCATATGACAAACCACTTTTAAAGAGATAAAACAAAGCAAGATATTGTCCTTGCTTTTGCTAAACCAAAACAACATCCTAAAGACATAAAATAATTAAGTGACAAAGGAAAAAACGCACCAAGTAATTCATCTACACATTATTAAGTGACGCGTAGTATCTGAATAAATGGTGTGTTCCGTTTTTTAATGAATTAGCTATCTACAAGAAAAAATAACATTAGATAGCTGGTAAAGCTGTCTTTTATAGTGAAGATTATCCTTTACCATTTTTTTTGTATTTTTTTTTTTGTATTGGAGAATTGAAATCCATTAATAAAGCAGTGGCATTGGCTCTTTTAATTCCGTGTTTACACTGCAACAGACCAGCAGTTGTTGGCAGCTAAAGACAGCTGCGATAGTCAGTTTTGAAGTCTTTCATTTTACTGAATAGTCTCTCTGCCAAAAAATATTGAAATAATATTTTGAGATAGGAACGAACAAGCGTCTCTAACACTATTTTCAAGGTGAAAAAAAAGTATTCCGAGCTTTTTTAATGGGCTGATAGAGTTTTAAAACGCAGTTGTTTGGCAAATTTCAACACCAGCATTTGGACAAATAAAAAAAAAAATGATGTTTATAGTTAATTTGTCCTTTAAATTTGGCAACTACTTCCATTTAAAAGTCTTAAAGCAGCTTTGTAGACAAAATTTAATAACTTTTTTTCTGGGGTATATATTTTTATTTTTTGGATATTTTGGATTTTGTTTATGTTTATTCCATTTGTGGCACTATATAGGGGTATGCCAGATTATGGCATGGCGCGCTCAAATTGCCTGGGTAATGAAATTTAAGCACCGAAACCCATTTAGGCAATGAGTTTTCATCTGACGAGCCCCGATATATGGTGATCACCTTGGGAATATAATGTTTTTGTAGATTTAAGGTGCTATAGCTTGGTTTTGGAACATTGACGTATGCTTATTGATGCTGATTTTGCTCTATTTTGGACTTGATTTTCGGACTGTCGGATTGGTTATACTGTTTTGTCCTGGGGAACTGGATGGATGAGTAGGGTCTACACCTTGTTCAAGTGCTCATTTATTTCAGTTACTAAAGTAGGAAGACAGTTTTTTTTTTTTTTTTTTTTTTTTTTTTTGCCAGGTGATTACCGTAATACACTATAGACTAAATAAGTATGGAGCATTATTTTGTAACTAATATAGTAAGCACGACACATGAACTAAATGAACTAAATGAACTAGAAAATGAACTAAATATGACACAATGAACTAAACACAAAACGCAGCTGATGCGTACACACCTAGTATAGTCTATTTTTTTTACCAAAGATCACTTTTTACATGCTTTCGATGCAGTTTTTCCTGACGCGTAGTCTGGAAGCAACGAAAAATTCCATCTCTATACTTTCTTGGCAAAAACACACTCGTAATGAATTTGATAATTTAAATCCTTAAATACAAGCTGTGGGCTGACATACTCACTAAGCCTTCATTTATACAAGGTGTGCCCTTAGTCCCATCTGTCCACAACAATTGATACGGGGCGTGCTTTCATGTCGAATCTTCTCTGTGGCAATGATACAGGTTGTGCCGACAATCCTTCACGTAGTTTCATTGGTATCACCAACGGCATCAGTTTAAAAGAAAAATCTGATTTCACAATGTATAAGGGAGGATCTTCGTATTATGGCAAAATGATGTTTAAAGCTGCGCTCGGGCTTCATAATAGATTTGTAAGTTAAAGAAAGATCACACTTAATTGCTGATTTTAGCACGGTATCAAAAAAAAACAAAAAACAATATGGATACTTGCTAATTTTCTGTCTGAGCACTTGCTGTTTTCTTCCATGATGAATCAAAGTGTAAGTTATGTGCTAGAAGTTCATATACCATTCCCTGCCTCCTAATCATGGTGCAGGGATGTCTTAGAAGATAGTGAGTGGAAAGCTATTAAAGATTCAAAGTCTGACTAAAAAACTGGCTCTCAATGCAAAAACTGTAATGTAAATTCTAAAAAGGTCCGAGTTTTCAAATGTTAACTGAAAGTAAACAATCACTGCTGAAAGTGAGAGGCAGAGTTTGTTGGGTAGGCTTTGGATAAGCCTGTCCTGGGAACAAAAAAAGGTATACACAGCTTCACCTGTCACTTACAACGATTTTAAAAAGTTCAAGGAAGCTGATCTCAGCCCTTCTAGGCAAAAGGGAACCCTGAAATATAATTCAAAACCTCGTAAAGATGCTCAGAGTTCTAAAGCAAATGTTTTAAAGCGCGTTTGACATTGGCAAATTGCAAGTGAATAATTGGTCTGAACAGGCAATGCTGAAACAAACAATTTTGTGACAAGCCTGCACCTGTGGTTTGCCACAAAAGGGCAAAATGCTTATTAAAGGGCAAAATATCATTAGACTCAGACCTATTCATCCACTGTCTCAGAATTGTGACATTACTAAGATTTTTCGCAGATCAAGATCTGAGTTTGCATAAAAACAGGAACATTATCCTTTTTTCAACGATTTTTTACCTATTTTATACTTTCTTTCAACCTAAACAACCTCGCGAACCAAATTAAAAAATCAGTTCAGTAGATAGAACAGAATCTCAGCTATTTTGTCTTTTGTTGATACATCAAGTCGCTTGTGGAGCCGAAAAGTTTTGTCTTTTGTTGATACATCAAGTCGCTTGTGGAGCCGAAAAGTTGTCTTTTGTTGATACATCAGTTTTGTCTTTTGTTGATACATCAACAAAAGTTTTGTCTTTTGTTGATACATCAAGTCGCTTGTGGAGCCGAAAAGTTGTCTTTTGTTGATACATCAGTTTTGTCTTTTGTTGACACATCAACAAAAGTTTTGTCTTTTGTTGATACATCAAGTCGCTTGTGGAGCCGAAAAGTTGTCTTTTGTTGACACATCAGTTTTGTATTTTGTTGATACATCAACAAAAGTTTTGTCTTTTGTTGATACATCAAGTCGCTTGTGGAGCCGAAAACTTGTCTTTTGTTGATACATCAGTTTTGTCTTTTGTTGATACATCAACAAAAGTTTTGTCTTTTGTTGATACATCAAGTCGCTTGTGGAGCCGATAGGAAACATTTTGTCTTTTGTTGATACATCAAGTCGCTTGCGGAGCCGAAAAGTTTTTCACAACCTTGCCTTCTATAGCTATCGTATTTAGTAAAACGTTAAGAGACATTTCCCTGACAGATAAGTCTTTAATTATTTCCCCTTGTGATAAAAATGAAACTTTTAATCTAAGGCCGTGATTCCCAATGTGGGTGCAAGCCCCACCAGTCGGGCATGACAATAATTTGGTGGGTCATGGATAGGACGTGCACGCTTCGACTGACTATTCTCTAGAGCCTGAATTAAATAAGAAACATTCAAGTGAATGACGTCACATTCATATGTATTTAAGGAGCAAACAAGATACATGATAGTATTGCAATAACATCATAAATTGTATAAAAGATGTTGTATCTAAACAGTATTTTTCATTAGTATAAAATATGCCTAGAGGACGATTCAAAGAACAATCGCAATTAAATGAACTTTTAATTTTCCTTAAGGTAAATAAACGTACAATGAATAAAAAAAATTATCTATCACAAGGGAGACATCAGGATTTTCGAAATGGCTATTTGGGGCATGGCCCAAAATCGATTGGCAACCACTGATCTAGAGTCAAAGCTATCCGACAGCTGGGTTGCTGATCCACAGGATAATACAGCTCTATTCAAACTGAGGTTTCTTCAGGTTAAGGAAGTATTCTTAACAGCGGTTTGTCTTACTTAAAACTTGCCAGAGACAACAATGCCTAAATCCCCGATTTTCCAGTTAATTTCACTCAAGAAGTCGCCCAGAATTGGTCCTCTCTGTCCTTTTCCTTTATAATCATATTCAGGAATCCTTTGAACTTCTTCAGTAGAACAATTAGTATCAGCAAATCACAATCAGTAAATCAGTAAAACAGTAAACTGATGAATTAAAGCCGCTCATTTTCTAAGCTTTGCAAAACAAATCTTTGGATTCGAATAAATACTTTTAGAGCTACACAATTGAAAATCAGAAAGACTAAAAATTGGCAACAGAAAATAAAAATCTAATGTCTATAAGCTATATAATGTCTATACGCTATATAAATATATGGGTGTTAAAACATAATAATGCTGAAATACTACTAGGCGGCTGTTTAAACTTGGTAATTTTTATTCTAAGCCAAGATAAGTATCCACAAAACACTCATCTTTTAAAAATACATGCTTAAGGATAGAACACTGCACCGCAAATACAACTGTGTCTTGTTAAAAAATTAAGAAATTTTTCCCTACCCCACCGCCTAAAACAGAATTTCCAGGAAAACACAATGAACAATATTAATACCAGAAATTAATAAGTCAATTAATAAGCAAAACCGATAAAGATCCGATAATACTCTGATCGAATAAAAAAGTTGTAAAAATAAAATAAAGAAGTTGGAATTTCTGTCTGCATCAAATATAATCTGATCGTTCATTTCGATTTCTGTTCAATTTAGACTCCATTGATTCATTAAAAGTAACATTTGTTCATCTCAAGCCCAGGTTAGAATATGAATTATTTTCTACTTTTTTAGGTTTATTACTCATTTCTTTCTTCAAAAACTTTTTTTAAACAATATTTTAATAAATATTGAAAAATAAAAATAAAAATAAATATTGAAAAATAAAGATTTGATATCTTCAAACAACGAATCTTCAGTTATTCAGATGTAAAAGGGTTCATATCAGAGAAACCTTTTCGACCTTGAAAAACAGAGTGACAGTCAGCTTTTCAAAGTATTAATTAAGAAAACTTTTTCCACAAAATACGTTTTTCAAAGAAAAGTAAAGAACTCCATTAAGCAAATAAATGAGCAAAAATAAAATCAAATAATCTACCAAGCGTAAAACTACCACAAATCAGCATCGATAAATAAATGAGACCCAAAACGAACAGAAATTACAATAAATAACCGAGTCAAACTCAAAACAAGCAGAAATTAACATAAGTTGGGCTCAAAACCCCCTATGCCTTCCCAAGGCCAGAACATAAGCTGCACTTTACTGAAAAAAATATTGAAAAATATTATTTTGTGGAAAAAGTTTTTTTAATTTATTTCTGTTCGTTTTATATTGACATAGTCTTTTCACGGAAAAGGAAAATAATGCTTTAAATCAGTTTTTTTAAGTTTTTTTTAAGACTTTATAGTTTGGCCTGCTCTTTGTATGCTGGAGAAAAATTTTTAGTTCAGTTGTTTAATTTAGTTTCATATCTCCCCTAATTGACCTGAAATAGAAAACCTGATACCACTCGCAAAAAAATCTGTTTACTTACTTTGATAGCTTGTATACAATTGCGCTATTTTGATTTGGTTAAATTTTAAGTGCAGAAGTAGCCCCGAAAGTTTGAACATAATACCCTCAGTCTTTCTTGGGATACTGCTGAGATGCCTTATTGGGAATTAGCATTAACACAGTGCATTTTAGTTTAATCTTAAGGCAACATTTAGTTTTTAAACATAATAGGCAAATGGGAGGATGGGCGGGGAGGGGGATTAGTTGCCCTCCAATCACTTTTGACTATTAAAAAGAGCATCAGGCCTTTCTATTTTCAATCGAATGGGCCCTTTTCGAAGTTCCTACGACAACTCCTTCGATACGAAATAACCTGGTTTAAAAAAAACAAAAAAAAACAACAACAACATTATACCCACATCGATCTTTACTATCAACATATCAAGCCTTCCAATCACTTTCGACTATTAAAAAGGGAACTAGGCCTTTCGATTTCCAATCGAATGAGCACGTTTTGAGTTTCTAGGACAACGCTTTCTATAAACATCTTATATGCCCCCAGGACATAAATTACAACCCTTACCCTAAGGGCTGTTAGGGTGGTTGTCATCCTCTAAGACCTAGTTTCCAGAACTTTCAATTACGTAAAATAAAATGGCTATCTCAAAATTTTGATTGCGTGTGTTTGGGGAAATGGTGGGCGTGAAAGGGGCATAAGTCGCTCTCCACTCACTTTCGACTATTATAAAGGCCAATTTCAATGTCCAATCAAATGAGCCCTTTTTGAAATTTCTACAAAAACTTCTATTTAAACCTTGTGTGCCCCCAGGGCATACCTTACAACCCTTTCACTGAGGGTTCTGAGGGGGTTATCACCCTCAAAGACCTAGTTTCCCGAACTTTCAACTATGTTGAACAAAATGGCTATCTAAAAATTTTGATTGGATGTGTTTGGGGAAAATGTGGGCGTGAGAGTGGGGTTAGTTGCCCTTCAATCACTTTCGACAATTAAAAAGGGCACTAGCCCTTTCAATTTCCAATTTAATGAGCCCTTTTTGAAGAATTTTACAATATCTATTTCTATAAAAACCCCATATGCCCCCAGGGCATAACTTACAACCCTTGCCCTGAGGGCTGTCGGGGGGAGGGGTTTTCATTCTTAAAGAACTAATATCCAAAATTTTCAACAACGTTGACTAAAATGACTATCGAAAAATTTTGATTGGATGTGTTTGGGGAAAATGTGGGCGTGAGAGTGGGGTTAGTTGCCCTCAAATCACTTTCGACTATTAAAAAGGGCACTAGCCCTTTGAATTTCCAATCGAATGAGCACTTTTTCAAGTTTCTACGACAAAGATTTCAATAAAGACCTTATATGCCCCCAGGGTATGACTTATAACCCTTGCCCTGAAGACTGTGGGGAGGGGGGGTGTCCTGCTCAAAGGTATAATTTCCTGAACTTCTACCACTGGAGGATGACCTTCGGTTGTTGAGTTTTGGAATACAAATCAGATTCCTTGGTATCTTCACTTCCAGTGTTTCATTACTTCAATTATCAGTGATTGAAACGTCTTCTGTACGTACAGTAGGGTTCTACATTTTGTGGGTCCACTTGATATTTAGGAAGCGTCTTAAACCCATGCTTTGTAATGCGACGAGTTTCTTCTTAAGTTAATGGTCTAAACGGAACTTTCTGGAACCATAGCGAAGCTATGTTAACCTCAACTAAATACAAGCAAAAATTCCCCGGATTTTTAAAATCTATGACGTATACAATTGAATTTACACAAGACTTACTTAATTCAGTTGAATTTGCTTATTGCGTCTCTAACTTGAGATGGAAGTTAGACATTAATCTTACATTAGTTTTACAAGCTAATGTTGAAGTGAATCAATAAATTTGGCTAGATATTAGTTGGCCTCCCCCAGGAAATTCAGCGTGTCCCCAGGTGGTGATAGGGGAACACCCTACAGATATGTAGGGTACCTCCAGAGGAGGCACGGAACAAGGGGGGACCTTGTCCCTGGGGGTCCATAATAGAAACTGGGGCACCCTCGCCTGGGGTCATAAATACAGGCGGAGGAGGAAGAAAGCCCCTCAAATGTACACTCAAAAGGGTCCACTGGTTTGTCCACAAGTCCCAGGGGTTACAAACCTTCTCCCAGTAATGGGTTAAATTGCATGGTGATGCTGAACATCATCACGGGAGGATCCTCTATAGGAGGACAACTGCGGCAGGGCGTAAGATCCAGGTCTATGGACAACGGCCTCTGCAAAGGGCTGCCTCAACCCTTTCGGGGTACCTGCAACCTTGCGGTCAACTCTATTCCTACTTGAGGACTGGCGCCCCTCGAGGAAATTATAGCCTAGTAAACGACACAGCATTCGCACGGGATTCTGACTAATGGATAATTCTTCTGGGCTTGGTATGTTTTGACGGGCGTTTTCGGGCTGAAAAACCTCTTCCTGGCTAATTTATCTATTATGGACTTCCTCCCCATAGTAACATAATATTTGTAGGCATGAATATATAATGAGTCGGAGGTAATAGGCTTGAGATTGTCTGTGCAGGATTTCGACTCTTGTTGATAAAAGAGCATCGCCAAGTGCTGAAAACCATGTTGTGACCAAGATGGGCCCAGGATTGCACATTGCCCCCATTCATGGAGGTCCCAGGGACCATGCTTCAGAGCAATATTTGACCACTGTCATCACTGTAGCTTCTAATATTCTAATCTTGGTTTGCAGACTTATTTTTCTATTTTTCCAATTTTTTTTTAGCTGTGAAAAAACACCCTGAGCCTTGGCTATTCTACTTTTGACATCTTCACTGCTCCAACCATCTTTACTAATAATACTACCAAGGTAAGTGAAGCTGTCCACCTGATCAATCTTTTCATTACCCAACTTCACCTTTTCATCTTCACTTATTCTTAGCCTTAGTGACTTAGTCTTTTTAACTTTAATTTTCAAACCTATTCTAGCACCCTGAACTCGTAAAACCTCTAAAACTTTATTCATTTTGCTCACACTTTCATCTAGGATGCTTAAATCATCAGCATAATCTAAGTCCAGGATACTTTTTCCTCTCCACTTGATTCCGTGATCTCCCATTGCCTTTCCTGTGCTCCTTAAGGCAAAGTCCATCAGAATAATCTATATAAAGGTGGATAGAACACAACCCTGTTTAACTCCTGATTCAATACAAAACCAGCTGCTTACCTCATTTCTTACCTTACTCGCAGCAGTGTTATTCTCGTACATAGCACTAATCACTTTAATATTTTTGTCTGGTATACCATACAAGGATAAATCCTTTACTAAAGCTCTTCTATCGATAGAATCGAACGCTTGCTCATAATCTATAAAACTGAGGACCAAAGGTGTTTGAAAACTCAGGCACTTCTCAATTATTAATCTAAGAGTGAAAATTAGGTCGACACATCCTCTACCTTTTCTAAAACCGCACTGCTCTTCTCTTAAAAATTTGTCTACAGCATCTCTCAGTCTAAAAAGTATCATATTACTAAGTAATTTACTACCTACAGAGACCAGACTAATCCCTCGATAATTACCATACTCACTTTTATCACCTTTCTTATAAAGTGGCTTAATTAAAGTTTTCCTAAAATCGTTAGGTACTTCCCCTTTTTCAAAAGTTATATTCATAATCAGTAACAGTAAGTCATATAATATTCAGTAACTTATTTCTAACCCCAGAGCCACCATATTTAAGAAACTCATTTACCGCCCTATCAGCACCTGGAGCCTTATTATTTTTTAGCCCTTTTAGTACTGTCGCTAATTCCTCCTCACAAAACCAATCTTCCTTCACATCCAAGTTATCACAAACTTTCTCATTTTCCTGTATATCTCTTCCTTCAACTCTATCTCGGTTAAGCAAATTCTCAAAATGTTCGGTCCATCTCTCTTTAGTTTTTTTCCTTATCGCTAATTGCGGCCCCATTCCTATCTTTAACTGGGCCAAGTCCACATTGACTACTCCCTCTCAATTTGTTATCATGCCAGTACAATATTTTACTATTATGCCGTCTAACTGCATCTTCCAGGTCCTTGGCAATTTTATCCATGGCCTCTAATTAACACCTCCTTAGTTCATATTATAATGCTTTCTCCACTTTCTTTGCATTCCTTTTGTTTTCATATGATTTATCACTAAGATAATTCTTGTACAAGTCCTTTCTCCTTTCTATCAAACATAAAGCTTTTTCACTAATATTCTTAGCTGCAGCTCTAGCTTTCTTCTCTAAGACACCTTCTGCAACTTCACAAATTATTTTTTTAAAATTATTCCAACCATCTTCCATATTATCAAATTTTAAACTCTCAAGTTTAGTATTCAACTGTTCCTGGAAAGTTTCTCTCAAATTCTTATCCTGGGGTCTACAAACATCACAACTTACCGGGAGGTAGTTACCCTTCCGGTATTTCAGCTTTAAATTAACCCTTGACACTACTAGATGGTGATCTTTACTCTTAACATCAATAACGGCACTCCTATATACCGTAGTATCTTGTATTGATCCTGCCAGTCTTCGGTTTACAATAACATAATCAATAACCTTTACTATAGGCAACGCTAAAGTGTTGCCTCTGATAGGCAATACGAAAAATGTGGTTCAATACCGCTCTCTAGGGCTATAAGGAAGGAAAGGTTGAGGTGGCTAGGGCAGTAGTTATCTAGGTACCATTTCTATCGAAGCTATAGGAATTACCATACTATTCTATAGAAGCTGTAGGAAAACATTTCTATAGAAGCTCTACACCTTTTTAAAGAGAGTGAGTATCCTCTCACATGGCCTTACATTTCTATAGAAGCTCTACACCTTTTCAAAGAGAGTGAGTATCCTCTCACATGGTCTTAAACTTCTATAGAAGCTATACGAATTACCATGCTATTCTATGTTCCTTCCATTGTTATTCTATGAGACCTCTACACATGATTGAACACGTTATAAAACTACGTGCTATTTGCTTATGTCCTGTTGGTACCATTCCAAACGAGTGGGGATTCCCCGGTCATACTGTTATCTTGGGATCTGCCTCAAGGGGAAGGCTCAGAGGCCCCTCCTTCCCCCATTTCTGAGGGTAGGGGAGGGGGAGGGGAGTCAATTTTGGAGGGAAAACCAAAATACTTTTTTTTGGTCTGTGTTTGTCTCTTTGGGCTGTGTGTGTCTCTTTGGGGTGTTTGTGTCTCTTTGGGCTGTGTGTGTCTCTTTAGGCTGTTTGAGTCTTTTTGGTCTGTGTTTGTCTCTTTGGATTGTGTTTCTCTTTGGACTGTGTGTGTCTCTTTGGGCTGTTTGTGTCTCTTAGGGCTGTGTTTGTCTCTTTCGGATGTGTGTCTCTTTGGGCTGTTTGAGTCTTTTTGGTCTGTTTGTGTCTCTTTAGGTTGTTTGAGTCTTTTTGGTCAGTGTTTGTCTCTTTGGGCTGTTTGCGTCTCTTTGGGCTGTTTGAGTTTTTTTGTTTTTTTTTGGTTTGTGTTTGTCTCTTTGCGCTGTGTGTGTCTCTTTGGGGTGTTTGTGTCTCTTTGGGCTTTGTGTGTCTCTTTAGGCTGTTTGAGTCTTTTTGGTCTGTGTTTGTCTCTTTGGGTTGTGTTTCTCTTTGGACTGTGTATGTCTCTTTGGGCTGTGTTGTGTCTCTTAGGGCTGTGTGTGTCTCTTTGGGATGTGTGTCTCTTTGGGTTGTTTGAGTCTTTTTGGTCTGTTTGTGTCTCTTTAGGTTGTTTGAGTCTTTTTGGTCTGTGTTTGTCTCTTCGGGCTGTGTGTGTCTCTTTAGCCTGTGTGTGTCTCTTTGGGCTGTGTTCGTCTCTCTGTTGGATGTATGCGTCTCTTTGGGCCCGTGTACGTCTCTTTGGGCTGTATGTGTCTCTTTGGGCTGTGGGTGTCTCTGTGATGTGTGTGTGTCTCTTTAGGCTGTGAGTGTCTCTTTGGACTGTGTGTCTTTTTTTTGGGGGGGGGGTGTTTGAGTCTTTTTGGTCCGTATGTGTCTCTTTGGGCTATGTGTTTTCTCTTTGGGCTGTTTGAGTCTTTTTTGGTCTGTGTTTTTGTCTCTTTGGGTTGTGTTTCTCTTTGGGCTGTGTATGTCTCTTTGGGCTGTTTTTGTGTCTCTTAGGGCTATGTGTGTCTCTTTTGGGATGTGTGTCTCTTTGGGCTGTTTGAGTCTTTTTGGTCTGTTATTGCGTCTCTTTGGGTTGTTTGAGTCTTTTTTGGTGTATGTTTGTCTCTTTGGGTTGTTTGTGTATCTTTTGGCTTTTTGTGTTTCTTTGGGCTATGTGGGTCTCTTTGGGCTGTTTGAGTCTTTTTGGTCTGTTTGTGTCTCTTTGGGCTGTTTGAGTCTTTTTGGTCTGTGTTTGTCTCTTTGGGCTGTTTGCGTCTCTTTGGGCTGTTTGAGTTTTTTTGGTCTGTGTTTGTCTCTTTGGGCTGTGTGTGTCTCTTTGGGGTGTTTGTGTCTCTTTGGGATGTGCGTCTCTTTGAGCTGTTTGAGTCTTTTTGGTCTGTTTGTGTCTCGTTAGGTTGTTTGAGTCTTTTTGTCTGTGTTTGTCTCTTCGGGCTGTGTGTGTCTCTTTAGCCTGTGTGCGTCTCTTTGGACTGTATGTGTCTCTTTGGACTGTGGGTGTCTCTTTGTGATGTGTGTGTCTCTTTAGGCTGTGTGTGTCTCTTTGGACTGTGTGTCTTTTTGGGGTGTTTGAGTCTTTTTGGTCTGTATGTGTCTCTTTGGGCTATGTGTTTCTCTTTGGGCTGTGGTCTCTAAACAGTTCATGATAAAAAAATAGTTTGGGACAACAAAAAAAAAAGGTTCGGCGATACGTATTTCATGGGCTGTGTGTGTCTCTCTGTTTTATGTGTGCGTCTCTTTGGGTCCTTGTGCGTCTCTTTGGGCTGTATGTGTCTCTTTGGGCTGTGGGTGTCTCTTTGTGATGTGTGTGTCTCTTTAGGCTGTGTGTGTCTCTTTGGACTGTGTGTTTTTTTTTTTTTTGGGGGGGGGGTTGAGTCTTTTTGGTCTGTATGTGTCTCTTTGGGCTATTTGAGTCTTTTTGGTCTGTGTTTGTCTCTTTGGGTTGTGTTTCTCTTTAGGCTGTGTGTGTCTCTTTGGGCTGTTTGTGTCTCTTAGGGCTATGTGTGTCTCTTTGGGCTGTGTGTCTCTTTGGACTGTTTGAGTCTTTTTGGTCTGTTTGTGTCTCTTTGGGTTGTTTGAGTCTTTTTGGTCTGTATTTGTCTCTTTGGACTGTTTGTGTCTCTTTGGGCTTTTTGTGTTTCTTTGGGCTATGTGTGTCTCTTTGGACTGTTTGAGTCTTTTTGGTCTGTTTGTGTCTCTTTGGGTTGTTTGAGTCTTTTTGGTCTATGTTTGTCTCTTTGGGACTTTTTGTGTCTCTTTGGGACTGTTTGTGTTTCTTTGGGCTATGTGTGTCTCTTTGGACTGTTTGAGTCTTTTTGGTCTGTTTGTGTCTCTTTGGGCTGTTTGAGTCTTTTTCGTCTGTGTTTGACTCTTTGGGCTGTTTGCGTCTCTTTGGGCTGTTTGAGTTTTTTTTGGTCTGTGTTTGTCTCTTTGGGGTCTCTTTGGGCTGTGTGTCTCTTTGGACTGTTTGACTCTTTTTGGTCTGTTTGTGTCTCTTTGGGTTGTTTGAGTCTTTTTGGTCTGTGTTTGTCTCTTTGGGACTGTTTGTGTCTCTTTGGGCTGTTTGTGTTTCTTTGGGCTATGTGTGTCTCTTTGGACTGTGTGCGTCTCTTTGGGCTGTATGTGTCTCTTTGGACTGTGGGTGTCTCTTTGTGATGTGTGTGTCTCTTTAGGCTGTGTGTGTCTCTTTGGACTGTGTGTCTTTTTGGGGTGTTTGAGTCTTTTTGGTCTGTATGTGTCTCTTTGGGCTATGTGTTTCTCTTTGGGCGGTGGTCTCTAAACAGTTCATGATAAAAAAATAGTTTGGGACAACAAAAAAAAAACGTTCGGCGATACGTATTTCATGGGCTGTGTGTGTCTCTCTGTTTTATGTGTGCGTCTCTTTGGGTCCTTGTGCGTCTCTTTGGGCTGTATGTGTCTCTTTGGGCTGTGGGTGTCTCTTTGTGATGTGTGTGTCTCTTTAGGCTGTGTGTGTCTCTTTGGACTGTGTGTCTTTTTTTTTGGGGGGGGGGGGGGGTTGAGTCTTTTTGGTCTGTATGTGTCTCTTTGGGCTATTTGAGTCTTTTTGGTCTGTGTTTGTCTCTTTGGGTTGTGTTTCTCTTTAGGCTGTGTGTGTCTCTTTGGGCTGTTTGTGTCTCTTAGGGCTATGTGTGTCTCTTTGGGCTGTGTGTCTCTTTGGACTGTTTGAGTCTTTTTGGTCTGTTTGTGTCTCTTTGGGTTGTTTGAGTCTTTTTGGTCTGTATTTGTCTCTTTGGGACTGTTTGTGTCTCTTTGGGCTGTTTGTGTTTCTTTGGGCTATGTGTGTCTCTTTGGACTGTTTGAGTCTTTTTGGTCTGTTTATGTCTCTTTGGGTTGTTTGAGTCTTTTTGGTCTATGTTTGTCTCTTTGGGACTGTTTGTGTCTCTTTGGGACTGTTTGTGTTTCTTTGGGCTATGTGTGTCTCTTTGGACTGTTTGAGTCTTTTTGGTCTGTTTGTGTCTCTTTGGGCTGTTTGAGTCTTTTTGGTCTGTGTTTGACTCTTTGGGCTGTTTGCGTCTCTTTGGGCTGTTTGAGTTTTTTTTGGTCTGTGTTTGTCTCTTTGGGGTCTCTTTGGGCTGTGTGTCTCTTTGGACTGTTTGACTCTTTTTGGTCTGTTTGTGTCTCTTTGGGTTGTTTGAGTCTTTTGGTCTGTGTTTGTCTCTTTGGGACTGTTTGTGTCTCTTTGGGCTGTTTGTGTTTCTTTGGGCTATGTGTGTCTCTTTGGACTGTTTGAGTCTTTTTGATCTGTTTGTGTCTCTTTGGGTTGTTTGAGTTTTTTTGGTCTATGTTTGTCTCTTTGGGACTGTTTGTGTCTCTTTGGGACTGTTTGTGTTACTTTGGGCTATGTATGTCTCTTTGGACTGTTTGAGTCTTTTTGGTCTGTTTGTGTCTCTTTGGGCTGTTTGAGTCTTTTTGGTCTGTGTTTGACTCTTTGGGCTGTTTGTGTCTCTTTGGGCTGTTTGAGTTTTTTTTGGTCTGTGTTTGTCTCTTTGGGCTGTGTGTGTCTCTTTGGGGTGTTTGTGTCTCTTTGGGCTGTGTGTGTCTCTATAGGCTGTTTGAGTCTTTTTGGTCTGTGTTTGTCTCTTTGGGTTATGTTTCTCTTTGGGCTGTGTGTGTCTCTTTGGGCTGTTTGTGTCTCTTAGGGCTGTGTGTGTCTCTTTGGGATGTGTGTCTCTTTGAGCTGTTTGAGTCTTTTTGGTCTGTTTGTGTCTCTTTAGGTTGTTTGAGTCTTTTTGGTCTGTGTTTGTCTCTTCGGGTTGTGTGTATCTCTTTAGCCTGTGTGCGTCTTTTTGGGCTGTATGTGTCTCTTTGGACTGTGGGTGTCTCTTTGTGATGTGTGTTTGTCTCTTTAGGCTGTGTGTGTCTCTTTGGACTGTGTGTCTTTTTGGGGTGTTTGAGTCTTTTTGGACTGTGTATTTCTCTTTGAGCTGTGGGTTGATTGGCAGAAGGATGTATTAGCGAAGTCATAGTGGAGGGCGAGTTGCTAGCGAAAAATCTAAGCTAATAAGGGTTTTTGACCGTAAACTCTAGTTTTTTGTCAGTTTGTAGTTTACGCACTAATAGGATTGAATCATAGAGAAACAACGAATTTACCTTTTAAAAAAATGTGACTCAAAGACATTTCGTTCTTTTCACTGGCTTGAAATTGCATACAAACGAGCCAATCAGATGTTACAATCCTTTTGTTTGCTCAAAGTTCGACAAAGCAACGACAGTTAGCCTAGTTTATTTTGCATGATATTTCTAAAGCCAATTAAGATGAAGAAATGTCTTCAAAGTCAAGGCTATAAAAAAAATAAATTTCTGGATATTTTTGTCAGTTTGTAGTTTACGCACTAATATCAATATCAGTAACGATTCTATTTGAACTTTCTCCAAGTTGATCAAATTAGTCTCTAAACAGTTCATGATAAAAAAAATAGTTTGGGACAAGAAAAAAAAACTAAAATAATGTCGCGAAATCATTTTCAACACTCAGAGCAGGAGGGTGTTGGGATTGAATCATAGAGAAACAATGAATTTACTTTTTAAAAAAATGTGACTCAAAGACGTTTCGTTCTTTTCACTGGCTTGAAATTGCATACAAACGAACCAATCAGATGTTACAATCCTTATGTTTGCTCAAAATTCGACAAAGCAACGACGGTTAGGCTACTTTATTTTGCATGTTATTTCTAAAGCCAATTAAGATGAAGAAATGCCTTCAAAGTCAAGGCTATAAGAAAAAAAAGTTCTGGATATTTTTGTCAGTTTGTAGTTTACGCACTAATATCAATATGAGTAACGATTCTATTTGAACTTTCTCCAAGTTGATCAAATTAGTCTCCAAACAGTTAATGATAAAAAAATAGTTTGGGACAAGAAAAAAAAACAAACCTAAAATAATGTCGTGAAATCATTTTCAACACTCAGAGCAGGGGGGTGTTGGGATTGAACCATAGAGAAACAACGAATTTACCTTTTAAAAAAAATGTGACTCAAAGACGTTTCGTTCTTCTCACTGGCTTTAAATTGCATACAAACGAACCAATCAGATGTTACAATCCTTTTGTTTGCTCAAAATTCGACAAAGCAACGACGGTTAGCCTAGTTTATTTTGCATGATATTTCTAAAGCCAATTAAGATGAAGAAATGTCTTCAAAGTCAAGGCTGTAAGAAAAATAAAGTTCTGGATATTTTTTTCAGTTTGTAGTTTACGCACTAATATCAATATCAGTAACGATTTTATTTGAACTTTCTCCAAGTTGATCAAATCGGTCTCTAAACCGTTCATGATAAAAAAATAGTTTGGACAAGAAATAAAAACCTAAAATAATGTCTTGAAATCATTTTCAACACTCAGAGCAGGAGGGTGTTGGGATTGAATCATAGAGAAACAACGAATTTACTTTTTTTAAAATGTGACTCAAAGACGTTTCATTCTTTTCACTGGCTTTAAATTGCATACAAACGAACCAATCAGATGTTACAATCCTTATGTTTGCTCAAAATTCGACAAAGCAACGACGGTTAGGCTAGTTTATTTTGCATGATATTTCTAAAGCCAATTAAGATGAAGAAATGTCTTCAAAGTCAATGCTATAAAAAAAAAGTTCTAGATATTTTTGTCAGTTTGTAGTTTACGCACTAATATCAATATCAGTAACGATTCTATTTGAACTTTCTCCAAGTTCATCAAATTGGTCTCTAAACAGTTCATGATAAAAAAAAATAGTTTGGGACAAGAAAAAAAAATATATTTGTATGTAAGTAACACACTCTTTCTTGAAGTCACCTCTTGGATACACAATACAGATACTTCATTCAAGAAATTATGAAAAAATCGCAAGTAAGTAACAAACTCTTTCTTGATTTCGCCATTTGGATGCACAATACAGAAATTTAATTCAAGAAATTATGAAAAAAAAATGTAAGTAAGTAAGTAACAAACTCTATGTTTTTTCAGCATCAATTGTCGGATATGTTGAATAAAATATGCAAAGTCGACATAGCTTTATTTCAATTTTTAAGGTTAATTTAGATGAGGTTACGTTCGCGCACGTAACCTCGTCTAAATTAACCTTAAAAATTGAAATAAAGCTATGTCGACTTTGTATATTTTATTCAACATATCCGACAATTGATGCTTAAAAAGCATAGAGTTTGTTACTTACTTACTTACATTTTTTTTTTCATAATTTCTTGAATTAAATTTCTGTATTGTGCATCCAAATCGCGAAATCAAGAAGGAGTTTGTTACTTACTTGCGATTTTTTATAATTTCTTGAATGAAGTATCTGTATTTTGTATCCAAGAGGTGACTTCAAGAAAGAGTGTGTTACTTACTTACAAATATATTTTTTTTTCTTGTCCCAAACTATTTTTTTTTATCATGAACTGTTTAGAGACCAATTTGATGAGCTTGGAGAAAGTTCAAATAGAATCGTTACTGATATTGATATTAGTGCGTAAACTACAAACTGACAAAAATATCTAGAACTTTTTTTTCTTATAGCATTGACTTTGAAGACATTTCTTCATCTTAATTGGCTTTAGAAATATCATGCAAAATAAACTAGCCTAACCGTCGTTGCTTTGTCGAATTTTGAGCAAACATAAGGATTGTAACATCTGATTGGTTCGTTTGTATGCAATTTAAAGCCAGTGAAAAGAATGAAACGTCTTTGAGTCACATTTTTAAAAAAAGTAAATTCGTTGTTTCTCTATGATTCAATCCCAACACCCTCCTGCTCTGAGTGTTGAAAATGATTTCAAGACATTATTTTAGGTTTTTTTTTCTTGTCCCAAACTATTTTTTTATCATGAACTGTTTAGAGACCAATTTGATCAACTTGGAGAAAGTTCAAATAGAATCGTTACTGATATTGATATTAGTGCGTAAACTACAAACTGACAAAAATATCCAGAACTTTATTTTTCTTATAGCCTTGACTTTGAAGACATTTCTTCATCTTAATTGGCTTTAGAAATATCATGCAAAATAAACTAGCCTAGCCGTCGTTGCTTTGTCGAATTTTGAGCAAACAAAAGGATTGTAACATCTGATTGGCTCGTTTGTATGCAATTTCAAGCCAGTGAAAAGAACGAAACGTCTTTGAGTCACATTTTTTTAAAAGTAAATTCGTTGTTTCTCTATGATTCAATCCCAACACCCCCCTGCTCTGAGTGTTGAAAATGATTTCACGACATTATTTTAGGTTTTTTTTTTTCTTGTCCCAAACTATTTTTTTTATCATGAACTGTTTAGAGACCAATTTGATCAACTTGGAGAAAGTTCAAATAGAATCGTTACTGATATTGATATTAGTGCGTAAACTGCAAACTGACAAAAATATCCAGAACTTTTTTTTCTTATAGCCTTGACTTTGAAGACATTTCTTCATCTTAATTGGCTTTAGAAATAACATGCAAAATAAAGTAGCCTAACCGTCGTTGCTTTGTCGAATTTTGAGCAAACATAAGGATTGTAACATCTGATTGGTTCGTTTGTATGCAATTTCAAGCCAGTGAAAAGAACGAAACGTCTTTGAGTCACATTTTTTAAAAAGTAAATTCATTGTTTCTCTATGATTCAATCCCAACACCCTCCTGCTCTGAGTGTTGAAAATGATTTCACGACATTATTTTAGTTTTTTTTCTTGTCCCAAACTATTTTTTTTATCATGAACTGTTTAGAGACTAATTTGATCAACTTGGAGAAAGTTCAAATAGAATCGTTACTGATATTGATATTAGTGCGTAAACTACAAACTGACAAAAATATCCAGAACTTTATTTTTTTATAGCCTTGACTTTGAAGACATTTCTTCATCTTAATTGGCTTTAGAAATATCATGCAAAATAAACTAGGCTAACCGTCGTTGCTTTGTCGAATTTTGAGCAAACAAAAGGATTGTAACATCTGATTGGCTCGTTTGTATGCAATTTCAAGCCAGTGAAAAGAACGAAACGTCTTTGAGTCACATTTTTTTAAAAGGTAAATTCGTTGTTTCTCTATGATTCAATCCTATTAGTGCGTAAACTACAAACTGACAAAAAACTAGAGTTTACGGTCAAAAACCCTTATTAGCTTAGATTTTTCGCTAGCAACTCGCCCTCCACTATGACTTCGCTAATACATCCTTCTGCCAATCAACCCACAGCTCAAAGAGACATATACAGTCCAAAAAGACTCAAACAGCCCAAAGAGAAACACATAGCCCAAAGAGACACATACAGACCAAAAAGACTCAAACACCCCAAAAAGACACACAGTCCAAAGAGACACACACAGCCTAAAGAGATAAACACACATCAAAAAGCGACACCCACAGTCCAAAGAGACACATACAGCCCAAAAAGACGCACACAGGCTAAAGAGATACACACAGCCCGAAGAGACAAAGACAGACCAAAAAGACTCAAACAACCTAAAGAGACACAAACAGACCAAAAAGACTCAAACAGCTCAAAGAGACACACATCCCCAAGAGACACACACAGCCCTAAGAGACACAAACAGCCCAGAGAGACACACAATGCCCAAAGAGAAACATAACCCAAAGAGACAAACACAGACCAAAAAGACTCAAACAGCCTAAAGAGACACACACAGCCCAAAGAGACACAAACACCCCAAAGAGACACACACAGCCCAAAGAGACAAACACAGACCAAAACAAACTCAAACAGCCCAAAGAGACGCAAACAGCCCAAAGAGTCAAACACAGACCAAAAAGACTCAAACAGCCCAAAGAGACACAAACAGACCAAAAGACTCAAACAGTCCAAAGAGACACACATAGCCCAAAGAAACACAAACAGTCCCAAAGAGACACAAACAGTCGCAAAGAGACAAACATAGACCAAAAAGACTCAAACAACCCAAAAAGACACAAACAGACCAAAAAGACTCAAACAGTCCAAAGAGACACACATAGCCCAAAGAAACACAAACAGCCCAAAGAGACACAAACAGTCCCAAAGAGACAAACACAGACCAAAAAGACTCAAACAACCCAAAGAGACACAAACAGACCAAAAAGACTCAAACAGTCCAAAGAGACACACAGCCCAAAGAGACCCAAAGAGACAAACACAGACCAAAAAAAACTCAAACAGCCAAAGAGACGCAAACAGCCCAAAGAGTCAAACACAGACCAAAAAGACTCAAACAGCCCAAAGAGACACAAACAGACCAAAAAGACTCAAACAGTCCAAAGAGACACACATAGCCCAAAGAAACACAAACAGTCCCAAAGAGACACAAACAATCCCAAAGAGACAAACATAGACCAAAGAGACTCAAACAACCCAAAGAGACACAAACAGACCAAACAGACTCAAACAGTCCAAAGAGACACACACAGCCCAAAGAAGCACAAACAGCCCAAAGAGACACAAACAGTACCAAAGAGACAAACACAGACCAAAAAGAATCAAACAACCCAAAGAGACACAAACAGACCAAAAAGACTCAAACAGTCCAAAGAGACACACAGCCCAAAGAGACACACATAGCCCTAAGAGACACAAACAGCCCAAAGAGACACACACAGCCTAAAGAGAAACACAACCCAAGAGACAAACACAGACCAAAAGACTCAAATAGCCCAAAGAAAACACATAGCCCAAAGAGACACATACAGACCAAAAAGACTCAAAAACCCCCAAAAAAAGACAAACAGTCCAAAGAGACACACACAGCCTAAAGAGACACACATATCACAAAGAGACACCCAGAGCCCAAAGAGACACATACAGCCCAAAGAGACGCACACGGACCCAAAGAGACGCACACATAAAACAGAGAGACACACACAGCCCATGAAATACGTATCGCCGAACCTTTTTTTTGGTTTTTCCAAACAATTTTTTATCATGAACGTTTAGAGACCACGCCCAAAGAGAAACACATAGCCCAAAGAGACACATACAGACCAAAAAGACTCAAACAGTCCAAAGAGACACACAGCCCAAAGAGACACACAAGCCCTAAGAGACACAAACAGCCCAAAGAGACACACACAGCTCAAAGAGAAACACAACCCAAAGAGACAAACACAGACCAAAAAGACTCAAACAGCCTAAAGAAAAACACATAGCCCAAAGAGACACATACAGACCAAAAAGACTCAAAACCCCCAAAAAAAGACACAACAGTCCAAAGAGACACACACAGCCTAAAGAGACACACATATCACAAAGAGACACCCAGAGCCCAAAGAGACACATACAGCCCAAAGAGACGCACACGGACCCAAAGAGACGCACACATAAAACAGAGAGACACACACAGCCCATGAAAACGTATCGCCGAACCTTTTTTTTGTTTTTCCAAACAATTTTTTATCATGAACTGTTTAGAGACCACCGCCCAAAGAGAAACACATAGCCCAAAGAGACACATACAGACCAAAAAGACTCAAAAACCCCCCAAAAAAGACACACAGTCCAAAGAGACACACACAGCCTAAAGAGACACACACATCACAAAGAGACACCCACAGTCCAAAGAGACACATACAGCCCAAAGAGATGCACACAGACTAAAGAGACACACACAGCCTGAAGAGACAAACACAAACCAAAAAGACTCAAACAAGCTAAAGAGACACAAACAGACCAAAAAGACTCAAACAGCTCAAAGAGACGCACATCCCAAAGAGACACACACAGCCCTAAGAGACACAAACAGCCCAAAGAGACACACACATCCCAAAGAGAAACACAACCCAAAGAGACAAACACAGACCAAAAAGACTCAAACAGCCCAAAGAGAAACACATAGCCCAAAGAGACAAACACAGACCAAAAAAAACTCAAACAGTCCCAAAGAGAAGCAAACAGCCCAAAGAGACAAACACAGACCAAAAGACTCAAACAGCCCAAAGAGACATAAACAGACCAAAAAAGACTCAAACAGCCCAAAGAGACCCACATAGCCCAAAGAAACACAAACAGCCCAAAGAGGCACAAACAACCCAAAGAGACAAACATACACCAAAAAGACTCAAACAGCCCGAAGAGACACAAAAACAGACCAAAAAGACTCAAACAGCCCAAAGAGACACACATCCCAAAAGAGACACACATAGCCCTAAGAGACACAAAAACAGCCCAAAGAGACATACACAGCCCAAAGAGAAACACAACCCAAAGAGACAAAAACACAGACCAAAAAAGACTCAAACAGCCCAAAGAGAAAACACATAGCCCAAAGAGACACATACGGACCAAAAAGACTCAAACCCCCTCCCCCCCCCCCCAAAAAAAAGACACACAGTCCAAAGAGACACACACAGCCTAAAGAGACACACACACATCACAAAGAGACACCCACAGCCCAAAGAGACACATACAGCCCAAAGAGACGTACACGCGCCCAAAGAGACGCATACATCCAACAGAGAGACGCACACAGCCCACAGAGACACACACAGGCTAAAGAGACACACACAGCCCGAAGAGACAAACACAGACCAAAAAGACTCAAACAACCTAAAGAGACACAAACAGACCAAAAAGACTCAAACAACCCAAAGAGACACACATCCCAAAGAGACACACACAGCCCTAAGAGACACAAACAGCCCAAAGAGACACACACAGTCCAAAGAGAAACCCAAAGAGACAAACACAGACCAAAAAGACTCAAACAGCCTAAAGAGACACACACAGCCCAAAGAGACACAAACACCCCAAAGAGACACACACAGCGCAAAGAGACAAACACAGACCAAAAAAAAAACTCAAACAGCCCAAAGAGGCGCAAACAGCCCAAAGAGACAAACACTGACCAAAAAGACTCAAACAACCTAAAGAGACACAAACAGACCAAAAAGACTCAAACAGGCCAAAGAGACACACATCCCAAAGAGACACACACAGCCCTAAGAGACACAATCAGCCCAAAGAGACACACACAGTCTATAGAGAAACACAACCCAAAGAGACAAACACAGACCAAAAAGACTCAAACAGCCTAAAGAGACACACACAGCCCAAAGAGACACAAACACCCCAAAGAGAAACACACAGCCCAAAGAGACAAACACAGACCAAAAAAAAAGTATTTTTGGTTTTCCCCTCCAAAATTGACTCCCCCTCTCCCCTACCCTCAGAAATGGGGGAAGGAGGGGCCTCTGAGCCTTCCCCTTGAGGCAGATCCCAAGTTAACAGTATGAACGGGGAATCCCCACTCGTTTGGAATGGTACCAACAGGACATAAGCAAATAGCACGTAGTTTTATAACGTGTTTAATCATGTGTAGAGGTCTCGTAGAATAACAATGGAAGAAACATAGAATAGCATGGTAATTCGTATAGCTTCTATAGAAGTATAACACCATGTGAGAGGATACTCTCTCTCTTTGAAAAGGTGTAGAGCTTCTATAGAAATGTAAGGCCATGTGAGAGGATACTCACTCTCTTTGAAAAGGTGTAGAGCTTCTATAGAAATGTTTTCCTATAGCTTCTATAGAATAGCATGGTAATTCCTATAGCTTCGATAGAAATGGTACCTAGATAACTACTTAGGGCACGTTGTGTGGATGAAGGATGAGAGATTGCCGAAGATTGTTCTTTTCAGCCAACCGTCTAGGGCTAAAAGGAAAGCAGGTCGTCCTCGTCTGGGGTGGGAGGACGTCATAAAGAAAGATTTAAAGGAAATGGGAACTTCATGGGCGGGCGTAAAAAGGGAGGCTTTGAATAGATTGGGATGGAGGAGGAGCATGCGTAGCTGTGTTGGCCTCAGGCGTCTTGGTGCTGCGGTGAGTTGCCAGTAGTAGTAGTAGTAGTAGTTAAACTGCGTGGAACAAAATGGTTATCTCAAAGTTTTGAGTGGATGTGTTTGGGGAAATGGTGGCATGGAAGGGTTGTTAGTTGCCTTCCAATCAATTTCGACTTTTAAAAAGGGCATTAGCCATATCAATTTCCAATCAAATGAGCCTTTTTAGAAGTTTCTACAACAACGCGTTCTATAAAAACCTTAGATGCCCCCAGGGCATAACTTACAACCCTTGCCCTGAGGTCTGTGGGGGGTTTGTCATCCTCAAGACCTAATATTCAGAACTTTCAACTACGTTGAACAAAATGGCTATCTTAAAATTTTGATTGGATGTGTTTGGGGAAAAGGTGAGCGTGAGAGAGGTGTTAGTTTCCCTCCAACCACTTTCGACTATTAAAGAGGGTAATAGCCCTTTGAATTTCCTATCGAATGAACATTTTTTGAAGTTTCTACGACAACGCTTTCTATAAAAACCTCAGATGCCCCCAGGGCATAACTTACAACCGTTAACCTGTGGGCTGGGAGAAATATCCTCCTGAAAACCGAATTTCCATCTGGAAATGAAATACGCTGAACGAAAGGGCTTCATATTTTGATTGGATGTATTTCGGGAAATAATGGGCGTGAAAGGGGTGTTAGTAACCTTCCAATCACTTTCGACTATTAAAAAGGGCACAGGCCACTCCAATTTCCAATTGAATGAACCCTTTTCGAAGTTTCTACGACAACTTCTTCGATACGAAGTGCCCTGGTCTAAAGGAAAAAAAATAATAATACAATATGCCAACATCGTTCTTATATACCCCCAGGGCATAACTTAAAACCCTTGCCCAAAATTTTGATTGGATGTATTTCGGGAAATAGTGGGCGTTAAAACCCTTGCCCAAAATTTTGATTGGATGTATTTCGGGAAATAGTGGGCGTGGAAGGGGTGTTAGTTATAATTAAAACCCTTGCCCTGAGGGTTGTGGGGGAGTGTCCTCCTCAAAAATATATTTTCTATATGGAAATCAACTACGCTGATCAAAATGGCTATCTCAAAATTCTGATTTGATCTGTTCGGGGAAATGGTGGGGTTGGAAGGGGTGTCAGTTGGCTTTTAATCACTTTCGACTATTAAAAAGGGCACAAGCCACTCCAATTTCCAATTTAATGAACCCTTTTCGAAGTTTCTACGACAACTTCTTCGATACGAAGTGCCCTGGTCTAAAGCAAAAAAAACATAAATAATACATTATACCAACATCGTTCTTATATACCCCCAGGGCATAACTTAAAACCCTTGCCCAAAATTTTGATTGGATGTATTTCGGGAAATAGTGGGCGTTAAAACCCTTGCCCAAAATTTTGATTGGATGTATTTCGGGAAATAGTGGGCGTGGAAGGGGTGTTAGTTACCTTCCAATCACTTTCGACAATTAAAAAGGGCACAAGCCGCTCCAGTTTCCAATTGAATGAACCCTTTTCGAAGTTTCTACGACAACTTCTTCGATACGAAGTGCCCTGGTCTAAAGGAAAAAAATAATAATAATACTTTATGCCAACATCGTTCTTATATGCCCCCAGGGCATAACTTAAAACCCTTGCCCTAAGGGTTGTGGGGGAGTGTCCTCCTCAAAAATATATTTTCTATATGGAAATCAACTACGCTGATCAAAATGGCTATCTCAAAATTCTGATTTGATCTGTTCGGGGGAATGGTGGGCGTGGAAGGGGCGTCAGTTGCCTTTCAATCACTTTTAACTATTAAAAAGGGCACAAGCCACTCAAATTTCCAATCGAATGGGCCCTTTTCAAATTTTCTGCGACAGCTTCTTCTATACGAAGTGCCCTGGTATGGAAAAAAAATAATACATTGTGCTAACATCGTTCTTTACTTAGGCAGCGCAATTGTGCTGCCTATGATATCTGTTTCTTTTCTACATATTAAGTTCTTTGCTGAAACTTGATTCTTTTTATCCCTATTAGCTTTTTTCTTTGTTATGAAGTTGACAATCTTGGCATTTATCCAGGTTACTATTTACTTAGAAATTTCTATGAAGGCTTAAAATTTCTGGTTGTCATTCTTTTTTGATGTAGCTGATTCTTCTGTGTCTAATTAAATTACTCGTTGAAAAAGACAAAAACAATTATAAGTGTCAATTAAACATGTTTGACACAGATTTTTCAAGGAATTTTTCAAGTTACATTGAAACATCTTTTTGCAGAAAACATTTGACCCACATGGCTTTTTTCTGGACGAAAACCCTATTATTGTTCAGGACATAATCTTTGATACATAATCGATACCTCGACCGAGGAAAAACACCATAAGCCATGCATTATACCATAAACTAGGAAAATTAAAAGCTCTAATACCCTTTTTAAGTGACCAAAAAAATTTGAGGGCAACTAGGCTCCCTCCCACGCCTCTTTTTTTCTCAAAATAGTCTGATAAAAACTTAGAGATGGCCATTTTGTTCAGCATAGTTGGAAGGCCGAATAACTATGCCTTTGGAGATATCATGACCCCCCACAGCCCCTGGGGAAAGGTCTTTAAGTTACAAAATTTGCCCACTGTTAACGTATAGTATTTGTTATTGGGAAGTATGCATACATTTTTCAGGGGGGGGGGGATTTTCTGCTGGTGGGATTTTTCCATGGGGATAATTTTCCGAGAGGAGGAAGTTTCCAAGGAGTGAATTTTTCAGGGAAGATTTTACACTGGGGGAATTCGCCAGAATTCCTGTACGAAATTTGTCTTATGTCTTGCTTTCTCTTTGCCGACGAATTTAACGTATGAAGATGTTAAGGGTAATTGTCCGGGGTAGATTTTCATCAGGATTGAATTGTCTAGAGAATAAATCCGTGGAGAGGAGGGATTTGACGTGGAGGTGTAGCTAGATTTCCTGGCATTATATAAAAACGACCAGAAATGAAATAAAAAAAAGTTTTTCAACTGAAAGTAAGGAGCAACATTAAAACTTAAAACGAACAGAAATTATTATGTTCTCGAGGGGGGGTTGCTCTTCCTCAACACCTCGCTCTTTATGCTAAAGTTTAAATTATGTCCCAATTCGTTAAGAAAGACTCCTGAAACACTATGTTAGTTTAATTAGAACAATAAGAAGGTTTTTTTAAGTACTAAAAACTTTAGCGTAAACAGCGAGGTGTTGAGGAAGAGCAACCCCCCTCATATACGTAAAAATTTTTGTTCGTTCTAAGTTTTAATGTTGCTCCTTACTTTCAACTGAAAAAATTAGCCTTTTTGTTTAATACTGCCCATAAAGGCAGTAAAGGCAGTAAAGGCAGTGCTTTGTTCTTTTGCCCTTAGTCCTTTTAAAATGCTACAATGAATTACTTTTGTGTATTTGAAAGTCTGAAGTCCCTGTAATTCAGCTCCATTGATTAATATCCGACAGCATCTCTGTGAGAAAAATATATTTGTGCATCTATCAATACGTTTAGATCTTTGACTTTAGTTAGTCATTGTTGAGCTATAGTCCACTTCATACGTTTTACCCTCTATAGTCACAGCTACTCTGGTCTCATGCCTTCCAACTCTAGTTGAATTTCCATAACTACTGTCACTGACGAAAGTCAGCACCTTGTCACTTAAGATGTCGAAAATTCAATTTTTCGATTTCCAATTGAATGAGCCCTTTTGAAGTTTCTACGCTTTCAATAAAAACCTTATACTTTCCCAGGGCATAACTTACAACCCTTGTGCTGAGGGCTTTCGGGGGGTGGGGGGGTTGCCATCCTTAAAGATATAATTTCCAAAAGTTTCCACTACGTTGAATAAAATGGCTATCTAAAATACTAATTGGATGTGTTTGGAGAAAAGTTGGGCGTGAGAGGGGGGTTAGTTGCCTTCAAATCACTTTCGACAATTAAAAAGGGCACTAGCCCTTTGAATTTCCAATCGAATGAGCCCTTTTTGAAGTTTCTACGACATTTCAATAAAAACGTTATATGCCCCCAGGGCATAACTTATAATCATTGCCCTGAAGACTTTGGGGAGTGTCCTGCTCAAAGGTATAATTTCCTGAACTTTAACTACGTTGAACAAAATGGATATCTCAAATTTTGATTGGATGTGTTTGGGAAAATGGTGGGCGTGAGAGGGGCTTTAATCGCTCTCCAATCACTTTCAACTATTAAAAAAGGCGCTAGCCCCTTCAATTTCCAATCGAATGAGCCTTTTTTGAAGTTTCTACGACAACGCGTTATATAAAAAACCTTCTATGCTCCCAGGGCATAACTTATAACCTTTGCCCTAAGGGCTGTGCGGGGGGGGGGGGGTATTGTCGTTCTCAAAGACCTAACTTCCAGAACTTAAAACGTTGAACAAAATGGTCATTTCAAAGTTTTGATTAGATGCGTTTGGGGACAAGGTGGGCGTGAGAGGCGGGCTAGTTGCCCTCTAATCACTTTTGACTAATAAAAAGGGCACTATCCCTTTGAATTTCCAATCGAATGAGCCTTTTTTAAAGTTTCTGCGACAACGCCTTCTATAAAAAACCTTATATGCTCCCAGGGCATAACTTACAACCTTTGCCCTAAGGGCTGTGGGGGACTGTCCTCAAGAACATATTTTATATCCGGAAATCAATTACGCTTAACAAAATGGCTATCTCAAAATTTTGATTGGATGTGTTTCGGGAAATAGTGGGAGTGGAAGGGGTGTTAGTCGCCTTCTAATCACTTTCGACTGTTAAAAAGAGCACAAGCCACTCCTATTTCCAATTGAATGAGCGCTTTTTGAATTTTCTACTACAACTTCTTTGATACGAAGTTCTCTGCTCTAAAGGAAAAAATTATTAAATACTACATTGTGCCAACATCGTTTTTGTATTCCCCCAGGGCATAACTTAAAAACCTTGCCCTAAGGGTTGTGGGGGAGTGTCTTCCTCTTTATTTAGTCCCCGTTTCTTGTCTCTTTCTCGAGTGTCCCCGTTCTTTAGCATAACTTACAACCCTTGTACTGAGGGCTCTGAGGGGGTTATCATTCTAAAAGACCTAAATTTCCAGAACGTTCATCTACGTTGAACAAATTGGATATCTCAAAATTCTGATTGGATGTTTTTTGGAAAATGGTGTGAGTGGGTGTGAGAGGGGCGTTAGTCGCTATCAAATCACTTTCAACTATTAAAAAAGGCACTAGCCCTTTCCATTTCCAATTGAATGAGCCCTTTTGAAGTTTCTACGAGAACGCTTTCAATAGAAACTTTATATGCCCCAGGGCATAACTTACAACTCTTGCACTGAGGGCTCTGAGGGGTTATCATCCTAAAAGACCTAATTTCCAGAACGTTCAACTACGTTGAACAAAATGGATATCTCAAAATTTTAATCCGATGTGTTTGGGAAAATGGTGGGCGCGAGAGGGGCGTTAGTCGCTATCCAATCACTTTCAACTATTAAAAAAGACACTAGCCCTTTCAATTTCCAATTGAATGAGCCCTTTTGAAGTTTCTACGACACTTTCAATAAAAACTTTATATACCCCCAGGGCATAACTTACAACCCCGAGGGCTGTGGGGGGAGGGGTTGTCATCCTTAAAGACCTACTTTCCGAAACTTTCAACTACGTTGAATAAAATGGCTATCTAAAAATTTTGATTGGATGTGTTTGGGGAAATGGTGGGCGTGAGAGAGGGGGTTAGTTGTCCTCAAATCCCTTTCGACTATTAAAAAGGGTACTAGCCCTTTGAATTTCAAATCGAATGAGCCCTTTTTCAAGTTTCTATGACAAAGATTTCAATAAAAACCTTATATGTCCCCAGGGCATAACTTATAATCCTTGCCCTGAGGGTTGTGGGGGTGTGTCCTCCTCAAAAATATATTTTATATTTGGAAATCAAATATGCTGAACAAAATGGCTAGGGCACTAGCCCTTTGAATTTCCAATCGAATGAGCTTTTTTTTAAGTTTCTACGACAAAGCCTTCTTTAAAAACCTTATATGCCCTCAGGGCATAACTTAAAACCCTTGCCCTGAGGGCTGTGGGGGAGTGTCCTCCTCAAAAACATATTTTCTATCTGGAAATAAACTACGCTGAACAAAATGGCTATCTCAAAATTTTGATTGGATGTGTTTGGGGAAATGATGGGCGTGGGGGGGGGGCAGTTGTCCTCCAATCACTTTCGACTACTAAAAAGGGCACTAGCCCTTTGAAGTTCCAGTTGAATGAGCCTTTTTTGAAGTTTCTACGACAACGCCTTCTATAAAAACCTTATATGCCCCCAGGGCATAACTTAAAACCCTTGCCCTGAGGGTTGTGGGGAAGTGTCCTCCTCAAAAATATATTTTCTATCTGGATTTTAACTACGCTGAACAAAATGGCTATTTCAAAATTTTGATTGGATTTGTTTGGGGGAATGATGGGCGTGGGGGGCTAGTTGCCCTCCGATCACTTTCGAGCATTAAAAAGGGTACTAACCCTTCAAATTTCCAATTGAATGAGCCTGTTTTGAAGTTTCTACGACAACGCCTTCCATAAGAACCTTATATGCCCCCAGGTCATAACTTAAAACCCTTGCCCTGAGGGTTGTGGAGGATTGTCCTACTCAAAAACATATTTTTCTGGAAGTCAACTACGCTTAAAAAAATGGCTATCTCAAAATTTTGATTGGATGTTTTTGGGGGAATGATGAGTGTGGGGGGGGGCTAGTTGCCCTCCAATCACTTTTGACTATTAAAAAGGGCACTAGAACTCTCAATTTCCAATCGAATGAGCCCCCTTTTGAAGTTTCTACGACGACCCCTTCCATACGAAGTGCCCTGCTCTAAAGGAAAAATAATAAATAGTACATTGTGCCAACGTCGTTCTTATATGCCCTCAGGTTATAACTTCAAACTCTTGCCCTGAGGGTTGTGGGGGATTGTCCTCCTCAAAACATATTTTCTATCTGGAAATCAGCTACGCTGAACAAAATGGCTATCTCAAAATTTTGATTGGATGTGTTTGGGGGAATGATGGGCATGGGGGGCTAGTTGCCCTCAAATCACTTTCGACTATTAAAATGGGCACTAGCCACTCCAATTTCCAATCGAATGAGCCCTTTTCGAAGTTTCTACGGCAACTCCTTCGATACGAAGTGCTCGGGTGGAGAAAAAAAACAACACATTGTCCCCAAATCGTTCTTGACTTAGGCAGCGCTAGCAAGCTGCCTATGATACTGATTTGTGGTAGTTGCATGCTTGGTAGATTATTTGATTCTATTTTTGTTCATTTTTGGTTTAATGGAGTTCTTTACTTTTTTTTGAAAAACTTATTTTGTGCAAAAAGTTTCTTGATTAATTTCTGTTCGTTTTATATTGACATGGTCTTTTTCATAGCGTTTAGAACCCTACTCAGATTAATTTCTGTTTACTTTGGGTTTCATTTATTTATTGATACTGATTTCTGGTAGTTGTATGCTTGGTAGATTATTTGATTCTATTTTTTTTTCGTTTTTGGTTTAATGGAGTTCTTTACTTTTTTTTTAAATTTTGCTTGGTGCAAAAAGTTTTCTGATTAATACTATAAATAAGTTTAATTTTTTTAATTTGTCATTAATAGTTAAACACTGATCGTTAGGTAAATCAACAACAATCTGAAGTCAAGCTGTAAAAGTAAACCCTATAGAGTGATAATTTCAAACAGCAACAAATAATAAACATAAAGAAAATCTGAAAAAAGGAATATCTTTGAACAAAATAAAAAATAAGATCTTTTAAGCGCTAGAAGAGAACCATATGCGCCACTATGCCACTATACCACTAAACAAAGCCACTATGAGCACCTGCAGTCGTAAAAATGGAGAAAATTTTGATTTTTCAAATGGAGAAAATCCGTGTATGTAGATAACTGTTTTCCTCTTGGTATTACTATTATATAAATCATGCAAAAAGAAAAGTAAATTCAGGTTAAAATGATGTAACTGTAGTTATTTAATATTGTGAAAATAATGGCTATAAAGATAAAAAGTTGGGAAATCGGAATTATATTTGTAAGATATTATTCTATTACAGAAAAAAAACAACTCAATAAGAATCAATAAAAACTTTTAATCAGATACAATTTAATATTGTTTTAAGCAATAAGAAAAGAACGAGATTTGGTGACAAAGTCCGTATGAACATCCCAGCATCGTTTAATCTACACAATCGAAGAAAACTTTGATTTCTCCGTGCGATATCTGTGGATGTGCACAACTGTTTTCTGTCTGGTATTATTTAAACCTCCCGATAAGGAAAGTTATTTCAAATTATATAATCGTTGTTAGATAATTTTATGCAAATAATTGTAAACTTTTAGAAAATCGGAAGTTTGTCTAAATATGTATATAATCATATTGTAGAAGACTTATTTGGAAGCGCAGGTGGTAACGGGATTTCCGCAATTTTATTGCTTCATTTTGTCACGTCTGAGTTGGCTTTTCAGGGCTGTTAAATTATGAAAAATCAGCTAATAAACAATAATCTATGATGGGATTAATCAAGGTGGAGTACCTGGCGTCAATTTAAGACATTGGGAGGGAGGAGGGTGGGAAATATATTTTTATAAATCTAAAGGAGGGCAATTTTGTTGCTTTTTGATTTTTTTAAAATGAAAATTAAAAAGTGAGGCATTTTTAAGTGAACATGTTGAAAATAGTATTTTAAAATATCCTGGGAGTCAATTGTTCCCTAATTGGCAACCCTGGACAAGTATTTGCTGCGCAAGGCAGTACCCGGCAAATACTATTTCAACTTCTGTATTAAAACGACATGATAAACACGCAGAACGAGCGAAACGAGCTTGTCTCTCTACCGGATATTTGTATATTTAGTATGTTGTGTATATATGAATGAAAAACATATGAACATGAATCTTTCCCTTTTCAGGCCTGATTACTTAGCCAACACGATGTCTGGCTGACAAAAATGTCGTTTGATTTGTCAATTATATGAAATATGATTATCCAAAATAAAAGAAAAATTAGCTAGATATTTCATCAATAGCGTTTGTTTTAGATTAAGAACAGTATTTATGGGCTTTATAGTTTGGTAGTTACAAATTCTTTATTCACAAAAAAAAAAACTTTAAATAACGCATGAAAATTCGTTTATATGGAGGAATTTATGTCATATATATGGAGTCATATATGTCATATATATATGGAGGAATTATGTCAACAGTCAAAAGTCGTCATGTACATCTATCACAATTGTTGAATACATCACACCTTGTTGTACATCAAAAATATTTCAAAGATTCATCTTGTTTACTCTACTTGTCGTCTTTAGGAGGGTATTGGTTCACAGATGGGAACGTCTAGACACATCATACCTTTAGGACAACGCAAGGTGCGGCCAAGGAGTTTGAGGTAATCTAATTTGATGTCGACGGATGGCTTATCAAACTAGCCTGGTGACTGCTTACAATGGAAGTGTAGGTGACCTGCTGTTTCTAAGTATATAACGAAGGTAGCGTTGACTGAACGCGTCCAAATCTCTTGCTCTCTTCGCTTTGAATGCCACATCTAGCAAGCATAAGACAATACGCTCAAACGGAAGCTGCATGGATTCTGACTGTTTTTTTTTAGCGGATGGGGTTGGGGAAAAAAGGGCGGGGGGGGGGCTAGTTGCCCTTAAATCTCTTGACTCTAAAAAATGAACTAAAATTTTCAATTTCCAATCAAATGAGCCTTCTATGAAGTTTATACAGGCATCGCTTTCATAAGAACCATACATGCCTTTAGGGCAAAACTTGGAACTTCTTCCCCCGGGCCCTGGGGAGTTGTATTGACACTGGAGTTTTTCTTATCCGACCTTTGAACTATTTTTAACAAAATATCTATCTTAAAGTTTTCATCAGATGGGTTTGGACAAAGAAGGAGTGGGGTGGGGCTAGTTGCCCTTGGATCTCTTTTGACTATTAAAAATTGAGCTCGAACTTTCAATTTCCAATCAAATGAGCCCTCTCTGAAGTTTATACGAGAATCCCTTTCATAAGAACCATATATGCCCCAGGGCATAACTTACAACGCCTACCTCAGGGCCCTGGGAGTTTTTGTTGACGCCTGAGTTTTGTTATCTGACTTTTGAAAAATTTTTCCCTTAATGGCTATCTCAAAATATTTATCGGATGCATTTGGGGAAAAAAGGGCGCTTGATCCCTCACAGTCCTCGAGGGAAGGGCTGCAAGCTATGAACTTATCCCCTTGCTTGCATATAGTAATGGCTATTGGGAAGCATGTGGATTTTTTTGTGTGGGGGGGGGGTTGATTCTGTTAGGGGGAGGGTTACATGGGAGTATCTCTCCATGGGATAACTTATCATGGAGAAAGGGAATTTTCGGTGGGGGGGGGGGAGCTGGATTTTTCGGTATTTAATAAAAAACGATCAGAAATTAAATAAAAAACAATTTTTTTTCAACTGAAAGTAAAGAGCCACATAAAAACATAAAACGAACAGATATTATTACGTATATGAGGCGATTGTTCCTCCATACCTCCCTGTTTACGCTGAGGTTTTACTTTTTGTTCCAATTATTTAAGAATGACTCCTGAAACACAAGGGCCGTTTAATTAGAATCACAAGCTTTTTTAAAACTCCTAGAAAAAGAACTTTAGCGTAAAGAGTATGGGTTATCATATTGTTCACAAAACAATGTGAAAAGAAGTTTATTATTATTCACACTGCCTCGGGAACGGAAGGTCTTATTTATTAGCATTTGCTTTGCACTCTAAAAATCCCTCATCTATTCATCAGCTAATCCCTCAGCTAAAAATCCATCAGCTTGAAGATTTGGGAGGTGAAGGGGCAGAAGCATTCTTCCGACGCACAATGATTTCTCCCCATTTTGATTTTCAGTTTTGCTTTTTACTTTCATGTGTAGAAGTTGTAGTATCTAGTTGAGTTGTATACGACCTGAAAATAAGAAGTGAAATGAATTTGCACGCACAGAAAAAATATGCTTAGAACACCGTGTCTCTCGAAAATTGTAACTAGCATTTTACTGAAAACTGAGCTGGCTTGAGGTCGTATGTAGGATTATTATCATGTACTAAGACTTACAAATACCATGGTCAATGAAAGACTGTTAATAGACTTATAAATTAGTCTTTTATTCTCCACGCAACTGATGGAATTCTGTGTTCCTACGAGAACATCCAATTTTTTGGGGTCGGATTTGTCTTTTCGGTAAAGTGCTAGGCTCTAGAATTCCACTGGTGTGAAACAATATCATGAATAAGCTAATTTGAGAAAGTTTGTAGATATATCTTGCGTAATATGTGAGGCAGTAGTTGTTGTTTTTTTCTAGGTTTCAACTTTGCTCTTTACTTCCTTAAGAAAAACTCTGTTTTTTATACCTTAGGTTTTAAATAGTTTACTTATGATGATTGTGATGACTTTAAAAGAAGATTATGATGGTTCTAAGGATATTAGCGTTAGCTTATGTGAAATAATTTGTTTAATTTTAAAATGTTACTCTTAACTTAACGTAACTTAATCACTTAGCACTGAGAATTATGTACGTAGTGTGAAAACAGCTTTATTACCACATTGGATATTTTGATGACATATGAAGCTATTTTTTTTTCATGCCCCCCATTACTGATTAATTATAATCTTTAAACTATAAATTATAATCTTATTTAAATCAAAATTTTGTAAATATAAGAGAAACATTAATAGTTCTAAAAACAAGAGAAAAACTTGAGAAAATGAGAAAAAACTTGACAAAGATATAAAAACGGGGCAAATTATTCCCCGTACAAATCTGAAGAAAACATGAGATCTAATTGTAAAACATAAGAAATGGAAGCACTGCTTTCAAGACACTAATCATCATCCCTTTTACTGAAAGTCTTGTACCGTTGCACAGTCGCAGTGATAAATGTTCCCGAGAAGAAATAATTTCATTTTATAAGATGGCGCACATGGCAATGCAGGAAATTCGAAAATTCAGTTGGGCAATTATTACTTTGTCTTGATTCATCTCAACGTCAATAGAATTACAGTTGTCGCTTCGTCTGGTCTTATACTTCAAATACTGAAAGTGATGGCACTGGCGGCTTTTTTCGTAGCACTTGCAGTGAGCCACTGTTCATTTGTACATTTCAGCACCATATTTGGGATAACCTTTTGAATCAATTCTTCTTTCGTTGGTCTCATCTAAAAAAAAGTTCGTTTGTAATATTATACATTATGTAGATGCATCGATTGCCGTCTTCCCATTCCCAATACCCAGTAGCTGTTTTGAAAAAGCTTTGGTGGATATATTATTTTGTAATTTAACAAACGTAATGTTTTAAATTCCTCTACACGTTGGTAGAGAAATGACTTATGCCTTAACATCATCAGCTGGTAATGAAAATGGTACAAATTGCAGAGTTAGTCAAAAATCACAAGACAGTGAATTGTAAACTTCCCCGAAGGGCTACCCATTTTCCATCAAATATAGCAGTGTATGATCAACAACTTCCAAAACTTTTTGTGCGCCATTGTGCATTAGTTGCATATGGTAATTTCATATTTTCGGAGAACTTTTTCCATTCCAGAACTTTTGGATTCGTATAGCCTATTTCGGATGACATCTCCGGCAACTTTTTTTCAATTGTTTTAGCACATAGACATCTGTTAGATAGAGTCTACCCTCTACGAAAATTTCAGCTCACTTTGAGATAAAAGATTATCAAGTCTTAACCCCCCCCCCCCTCTTTGACTTTACTCCATAAACTTTCCTCCACTTACTTTAAGTCCCCAGAAATAAAGAATACATTCCCATAGACTGAAGTCGGTCTGTCCCGTCACTAATGAGTTATAAATTGTTATTGGTTATAGGCTGTTTTGATCAGAGATGCTGAATATAAATAATGTATCTATGTGAAAAGACTTTATGGGGTATGTGGTTCCAAGACGAGGTATATGGAGTGGGTCCAAAATCGCGCTCATTGACGTATATAATATAATAAATTGATCCATTAATGCTTCTTTAGCTGTCTATTTTCAGGTTTTATAGCGTAGTATAGACCCCTTCCCCACAGACTGTTTTTCAATTTTTTTTTTTTCAGTGGATTACTATGTCATTAGTAGAGGCTATCCTCCATGTTTGCAGGAGTTTAAGTTATCTTCCCAAAGTTTCAAGGTCATCGGATGAATCGCATAGTAACACATAACGTGAAAAAAATAGATAAATTCCTGCTTCTGTAGATTTTGGACCTCCTTCTCCTCAAAATGCTTTTTTTTAGACAAAAACTGCCAAAAGTTTTCCCCCCTTGGTCCCCTCACCCATCTTTCCCTATTGCACTAATGCGAAGTCCCTACGACTCGGGGAACTTATCCCTAATAGATTCAAATCAATTGTCCCAGACGCTGCATTTTTCTCTCCTAACTATTGTTTTTACCCAAAACCTTTGCCAGAGTCTACTCAAATTTCCGAAGTTTCATGGTTTTCAGATTAGATATATAGTAAGGCATCCAGGACAGATATATATTCGATTTCGTATGGTTGCTCCCTTATAGGTAGCCAAGTAAAGAACAAGCCCTAACCTTTACTAACCAAAAATTTGGAAACGTGTTTTGATAAAAAAAAAAACTGATAAGATAGAACTAATGGCCATTTGAAGCTGATTCAGGAATGATAACAATAATTCTGACTAATTTTAACAATAATAGTTTGTTGCGGAGACAAATTTATTGGAATTTTGAAAAATATCATAAAACCCCACAAAAATGGTGTCGGATTGATACCTATTGTAAAGAATTCTACTCTCCTATCTTGATCAAAAATGAAAACCACTTATGCACATTGAAAGCCGTGATTTGAAAGGAAAGTTCTATATCTATTCCTTTTTGTAAGTATTAAGAACATAATATTGAAATAAAATGACAAAAATCACATTTCCATGTTCAAACGATATTTAATAATTATTTTTCTTTTTTTGAAGATTAAACTGATCCCTACCATTTGAAGTGTCTGAAGATTAGGTCTCCAAAAGAAGGCTCAAGTCCCAACATTTTCGTTTCAACAAAGGTTTTTGGGGCTGTTTTGTTTATTAGAAGCGTTAGTGTTTTGTTTGTTGTTTGCCGACATAGCGTTATTTCGTCATATGTTATATGACGTCATACCGTCATATTTTCTTGTGGAAAATACCGTCATATTTTCTTTTGGAAATACCGTTATATTTTGTTGTGGAAATACCGCCATATTTTCTTGTGAAAGCAAAACCAAGCTGAGGAAAAGCTCTAAATTAGTTTCAAAATAATTCTTTCAAGCAGGACTGTCACTCTACAAATTTTTTAGTAAATAAAACCAAAAATAAGTCGCCAAAATGAAGAAAAAGAAGAAATCACAGTTTTTATCTAAAAGAGATTGTCGTGTGTGCGCATTGAGCACTTACATCACTCGCTTTGCACAACAGCCACCATCTTCCTAGTTTTCATTGGCGTGTTATGTGTACGTTTTTTGTTTTGTTTTTGTTTTAATGTTCCTTCCCCATGCATTGATGATGTTCACCTAGTATAGCAGGAAAAAGCTACAAAAGCAATCTAAGATAGTAGTTTAAATCCAGAACTATTCAAAAAAAGGTGGTTTTCGAAGTTGTTCTAACAGATTAAGAAGTTCCGCTATGTTCTAACAGATTAAGAATTTCCGCCAAGTTCCGCTGAAAAAAAAATATGCTTTATTTTAACTTTGTGACATATATAGTAAGCAAAACGCACTATTCCTGAAGCGTGTGTCCCAAAAACATAAAAAATGGGTTCAACTTTTTAAAAAGTGATTGGTTCTCCTATGTTCAAGTTCGAAACTTTCAGCCAGCAAAAAGAAAAGCATTATTGAGTGGCACGCAAGGTTTTTTACAAGTAAGCTCTTTATTATTCTTTGCCTTTACACTTAAGATCAGATATTCATCCTCCCCGACGAAATTATGAATAGCCTCACTTAATAACCTCATTTACCTCACTTACTATTAAACCTCACTTACTCACTAGCCTCACTTATAATAACCTCACTTACTATTTCGTAAAGTCATTTCAACAGCTCTCCAGAATTACCAAAAATACCAACCAAACCGTACTGGGATTTTCAAAAAGCGATTTCAAATATGCTAATAATTGGTTGCCAACAAGGGTTGACCATGGAAATGGCCAACCCTGGGACAAAGATTACGATTTGATAATGTTTATAAGTTGATTTTATGCGTATTTTTTACGCTTTGCTTAAAAAATTTTGAATTTCAGTGATTTTTTTATTTTTTTACCAACACACTAATAGTTATGTTTTGACTTAACAAAAGTGACAGAAGCATGCACATTAACGTGGCATCGAGTACGATCTTATTGCGATGAGACCCGAAATGTCTTCATTAAGGTGACTAGGAGTATTAGGCATGGGACCAAAGTCTCTACTCAAGGCCTTCTGATCATGACTACACAAAGACTACACAAAAACTAAAATTCCTTGCATAAATTTTTTTTCAACAAGATAGCTTGGTCTATTATCACAGGAGATGCGGAGCTAAAAGAAAATTTCAGTACGTATAGCACAGACTTGGGGAGTCTAAAAAAGAACAATGAGCCAGATATGAAACTTAAAAAAAACAAGTCAGAATCCATGCACCTTTCGTTCGAGCTGTATTGTCTTACGCTTGCTAGATGTGGCATTCAAAGCGAAGAGAGCAAGAGATTTGGACGCGTTCAGTCAACGCTACCTTCGTTATATACTCCGATATAGCAGGTCACCTACACTTCCATTGTAAGGAGTCACCAGGCTAGTTTGATAAGCCATCCCTCGACATCAAATTACACTACCGCAAACTCCTTGGCCGCACCTTGCGTTGTCATAAAGGTATGATGCGTCTAGACGTTCCCATCTGTGAACCAATACCCTCCTAAAGACGACAAGTAGAGTGAACAAGATGAATCTTTGAAATATTTTTGATGAGGACCTAGACCATAAAGAGACTTCTGGAGCCATGGTTGGAGACGTGATAAGGACTGACTGAAAGTGACAGGGTAGTCTATAGACGGAATTGGTCGTCAAAAGTGATTCCAAGATCCATTGGCACCGGATAGGACGGATCATCGTTGATCCTTACCGAAAGTAAATTAAGTTAGGTTTCAACATGGTGTGATGTATTCAACAATTGTGATAGATGTACATAACAAATTTTGACTGTTGACATAGTTCTTGCAATATAAACGAATTTTTATGCGTTATTAAATTGACGCCAGGTACTTCCCCTTGATTAATCCCACCATAGATTATTGTTTATTAGCTGATTTTTCAACATTTAACAGCCATAAAAAGCCAACTCAGACGTGACAAAATAAAGCAATAAAATTGCTGAAATCCCGTTACCACCTGCGCTTCCAAATAAGTCTTCTGCAATATGATTATATACATATTTAGACAAACTTCCGACGTTATAAAAGTTTACAATTATTTCCATAAAATTAAATAAATAGCGACGAAGACCACACTGCCTTTCCATCATAAAAAATAAGTAGAACAACAGGGAAATTTTTATACAAGACAGTGGAACGCAACTTTAAATGAATATTTCGACCCTATATCCAAGGGCCGTCCTCAGCAAAACAAACGAAGAAAATAAAAAACAATATAAAAGGAACTTACATTAAAATTCAATCTTTAAAACTGAAAAGAGTTTAAAAAAAAATTAAAAAATTCCTAATATCATTACTTCAAGGAAGTTCAACCAGGACTGGTACACCAAGCGAAGTGGACAGAGAACAATTCATTCAAATGGAATAAAAATACTTACAGACAAGCTTTTGAAGCTAATCTTGCCTTCTTGGCAGCCAGCCTAGATGGTATACTCGTAACAGGTTGAGTGGAGTTATTTACTGGTTTTTTAATATAATTAGTTAAATCATTTTTAATTAAGTTTGTGTATAGGGCATTAAGCGAATATTCCCCCAAATCTCTATTTAAAGAAATATTAATGTTTATTTTGATTTTAATTTCAATTGCCTCTCGAACAACATGTTTTATGCCTAAATCATTACTAATAGGGCAAGTTTCTTCAAAAAGCATTTTATGACTAGGGTTAACATATATGTGACTGCTTAAAGCAGAATCAAAAGAAATATTTGGACTATTAGAATTTAAAGCTTTAGTTATGTCATCTTTGTGTTGTTGTAGGCGTTTTTCTAAATTTTGATGGGTTCTACCAACAAAAAAATGGCCACAGTCACATGGTATTTGATAAACCCCTCTTTGGTGAGTAACTGGGGTTATATCTTTACCAAAATTTAGGAAATTCATGATTTTAAAATTATTTGTAAATACGACATAAAAATTATTTTGTGTGCAAACTTTTTTTAAACTTGTAGTGACTTTTGGAATATATGGAAGGTAAATTATGTTTGAGGGGTTGACGGGAACTTCACATTTTAAAAGACCCTTAATTTTACGGGAGTGTTTTGCCAATCTTCGGCTAATTGTATTGTTAATAAAGACAACAGGATAACCGTTTCCAAAAAGTAGGTCTCTAATAAAATTTAGTTCATCTGTGATGTAAGATTCAATGTCCCTAGTCAAAATTTGTAATAAGTATTCAATGTATTTTCAGTTCCGTAATTCTTTTTATCAACAAAAAAATGGTCTCCCTATGGGTGCGCCGCTATCTGGGTTATTAGCGAACATTTATGTAGAACACCTTGAAAATTGGGCCTTAAATTCATATTTTTTAAAACAAGACTGGAATAAAAACAAGACTGGAACTAATATCGCTCTGGAATTATGGGGGAAATGAACTTAGGGGCTTTCTAGATCACCTTAATACATATGACCGAAATTTAAAATTTAACTTAGAAATTGAAAATGCAAATAAATTACAGTTTCTGGATGTATTAATTATTCGTAACATTGATAAACTGGATTTTACAATTTACGGAAAACCCACATAAAATAACAGATATCTCCATTTTAAATCCAATCACCCCCACAAGTTAAAAGAGGTGTTGTTACATCTCTTGTTGATCGTTCCCTAAACATTTGCTCTGAAAAAACCAGCACATAAATCCACTCAACCTGTTACGGATAGACCATCTAGGCTGGCTTCCAAGAAGGCGAGATTAGCTTTAAAAGCTTGTCTGTAAGTATTTTTATTCCATTTGAATGAATTGTTCTCTGTCCACTTTGCTTGGTGTACCAGTCCTGGTTGAACTTACTTGAAGTAATGAAATTAGGGCTGTTTTAAAAAATTAAAAAAAACTCTTTTCAGTTTTAATGATTGAATTTTAAAGTAAGTTTATTTTATATTGTTTTTTATTCTCTTCGCTTGTTTTGCTGAGGACGGTCCTTGGATATAGCGTCGAAATATTCATTTAAAGTTGCGTTCCACTGTCTTGTATAAAAATTTCCCTGTTGTTCTACTTATTGTTTATCATAAAATTATATCACAACGATTATATAATTTGAAATTACTTTCCTTATCGGGAGGTTTAAATAATACCAGACAGAAAACAGTTGTCTACATCCACAGATATCATACGGAAAAATCAAAGTTTTCTCCAATTGTGTAGATTGCACGATGCTGGGATGTTCATATGGACTTTGTCACCACATCTCGTTCTTTTCCCATTGCTTAAAACAAAAATGGAACTAGAACTTTTTACTTCCGATCAAATAATCCCTCTCCTGATGTTCTAGGATCACTGGTTAGGTACTATTACTCCTGAAAGAAAAACAATCACACACACATCCGTAATCTTGCTTATAGCAAAAAATGCAAGATTCCACATGTTTGTGTATAAGAGCTTCAAACCTCCACAGTGAGGTTTTCTGATATGCTGAATCTGATGATTTGACTTTCATTAAGATCACTTGATGTTTTAGGTGTGTTTCCCCCTTTTTTTAAACTAAGCAAATTTTCTCAGCCTCGTAACTTTTGATGGGTAACATTAAACTTGATGGAACTAAACTTGATGGATAAACTTGAATTGAAATTGAATAAACTTTACGAATAAGCATCAAAATTTGATTCTTTTGATGTATCCGTTGCTACCAAGACTCTGTTATTTAGAGTATAGCTTACTATTTAGTCGCATCATTCCTTCCTTAAATTTTATTTTTGATCGTTTTAAGTTTGAACTATTATAACATTTCGTTTCTGTTCGGCTTAAGTTTGCATGGAGGTGGATGGAATTCTTCCTTAATGACGCAGACTATATCTGTTGACCACTTGCCTCTGGATATGGGGTTTCCCCTAACTAAACGCCCCATATTAATAGGCAGCCTAAGACAGATGAAGTGGGTGGAAACAACCCCAGGGATCCTCAGTATCTAGGCAAGTTTCTAGCTCCAATCAGATCCCAGACCTAGGGCTGGATGTGCCTGCGGCCCTCCAACCAAAATTTTTTACCGGAACGTATAACAGTAAAAGCGCATCGGATGACCAATCCCTTTTTTTAACTTTTTTTTCAGGCCATCATTGATTTCAGACCATCGAATGAACCTTCTTGAAACAAGTGGACTATACCTCACCACCTGGAATGTACTCAGGCTTATATTTCTCGGAGCTAAACCCATTCTTGCTTTCGAGCTAAAACGCTTCAATGTAGCTGTTGCTGGGCTCACGGAAACCAGCCTTGTCGGAAGAGAGTTCGAGAATTTTAGTGAAGGATATCACCTGATTTTGTCTGGTGACCCAGAGACTAGGACAAACAGTGTAGGCCTCGTGCTGAAGGCCAGAGCCAAGATATGCCTTCTGTCTTATAAGCAAATCTCAGATAGAATTATGATGGCTCAGCTCCAGCACAAGCATGGAAATTAGACAATTATTGTATGCTATGCTCCCAACAATCCGAGTCCTGCAGAAGTGAAAGATCAGTTCTGCGCAGAACTCTCAGCGACAATGTCTAGAGTCCCACCCCACCATATTGTCACTATAATGGGAAACCTTACCGCGACGATTAAAGGCAGGGAAGGCGTATAGAGAAATGTTCTCGGCCCTGTGACTCCGGATCCTCTGAATGACAACGGACAAAGACTCCTCCAGCTCTCCAATATGCATAATCTGGTCATATCAAACACGCTCTTTCAGAGACAAGATATTCATAAATACGCTTGGTATAGTAACGATGGCCAGACAATGAAGATGTTTGATTATATTATGATCTCGGGATACTGGCGTTCGTCAATTACAAATTGCCGGACCTATAGGTCGACTGAGCTTGGAAACACAGCCCACAGGATGGTAGGCGTCATGCTGAGATTACGCCTGAGAGTGCAACAGCAAGATAGACGGCCACCCAAGTAACCAAAGTGTCGGAAATAGTCGGAAGGCTGAGCAGCATTTGGCAAAATCCAAACATAGGCCGCCATACCAAAATGCACATTTTCTGTGTGTTAGTCAGCGCCGTGGTGCTGTACGGAGCGGAGGCATGGCCAGCTGCAAAACCTATCCTTAGCGCCGTCGATGTCACACAGACAGAGCATATTTGAAAGATCGAAGGACTTCACTGGACTGACTTCCTTAGCAACCAGACCCTCCTGTCACGCATTGCACAAGCTCTCGATGCAGCTTGCCCAGCGTACTGTTCGGTGGTATGGCCACCTCCTTTGTATGTCACGTGACGCCCCAGCACGGGTCGCATTCGACTTTGACCCCATTCTGTACAGATGAAAACGACCCAGAGGACACCCTCCCACCAGGCGGAAAGACAAAGCCAAAGAATTACTTGCTTAAGCCCACATCCCAGGGGAAGAATCTGCGAGCCTGGCAAGCGATAGGTCAACCTGGGGTTACCTGGTCTCGTCAATCTCTACGCCAAACCCTCAGCAGGAGCCTTAAGTCAAGTAAGTTATGTCAACTTTTAATATGGCTCTTTATTCTTTTTTAAATACCTCATTTTTGTATTTTTTGTTATACATTAATAATAGAAAGGATTGCGGAGTTCATCTCTTTTTTTTATGTTTGCAAAAACTCCCCGTTCGTTTGTACACAACTGTATACAGATCGGGGATGTTGTAACGGTTTCTAATCGCTGATTTGCGTTTCCAAGAAATCAGGCGTAGTAGAAATTTTCGAAATTGGTAGACACAAAAGCAAAAAAAGCTTGTGATTCTAAATCAGGAGACATTCTTGAATAATTGGAACAAAAAGTAAAACTTTAGCGCAAAGAGGGAGATATTAAGGAGGGGACAATCCCCCTAATATACATAATTATTTCTGTTCATTTTAAGTTTTAATGTGGCTCCTTACTTTAAGTTGAAAAAAACATGTTTTTTATTTATTTAATTACCATCAAAGGATAATTGAAACCCAAAACGAACAAAAATCGAAATGAATGACCACATCGAATGTAAAGATTACAGATTCAGATATATATGAATAAATATCATGTATATATATATATATATATATATATATATATATATATATATATATATATATATATATATATATATATATATATATATATATATATATATATATATATATATATATATATGTATATATATATATATATATATATATATATATATATATATATATATATATATATATATATATATATATATATATATATATATATATATATATATATATATATATATATATATATATATATATATATATATATATATATAAATATATGCAAGCGAATATTTACAATTTTTATATTCCACTAATTATGTTCCTATTTCTGTAAGAATAACCAAACAATAAGTTTGGTGGCAATCACAGCCTCTTTCTTCAACGCAGTTGTCAAAGATTTTTATTTTTAGTGACTTTTTTTCAGGCACAAAGAAGACGAGTAGAAATTAAATGAACACTCAAGTCAAAATTGAAACGAACAAAAACATATCAGAAATTTGCTTATTAGTGATCTATTTGTTGATTTGTTTGATTGTATTTGAAAGTCTATGTTGTTATTCCAGTTATTTTTGCCATGCTCGTTTATTCTTAAATGTTTGTTTACTTTTGTTCGTTTCTCATTTTTTTTTTGTTCTCATTATGACATCATATCATTTTGGTAGGAAATAAAAGCCACTCATTCATCCTGTTTTAAAAATCAGGTATACCCCCCCCAAAAAACCCTTGTTTAAAACACTTTATGTACTGTTGGTATGGTTAGGCCGTTAAAACAGTTTTTTTTTTGAGTTAAGGAGAGAGACTCGGTTCAATACCAACCAAATCTCTAAAAAAACGGAATAAGATTCTAGTTTAGTGATAATCATCAAAATTTACGAGCAGGAGAAGATTGCCTGATTTTCAAGAAAATGGGGGAAACATCCCCTAAAAGTCAAGGAGTCTTAATGATAATCCCACCATCATATTCAGTGCATCAGTGAACCCTACTGTACAATTTTCAAGCTCCTATATATAAAAAAGATGAATTTTGCATTTTTTGCCAGAAGAAAGATCACAAATGCGTGTGATTTTTTTTCCCAGCGGGGGTCGCATCGAAATAATTCTCCTAGAAGTTTGGGAAAGGGTGCATTCGACCGAAAATTAAAAGTTCTTGCACCCTTTTTAAGTGACCAAAAAGATTGGAGGGGAACTAGCCCCGCTCCCACGCCCGTTTTCTCCCAAAAGTCGTCCCATCAAAATTTTGAGATAGTCATTTGGTTCAGAATAGTTGAAAGATCCAATAACGCTGTCTTTAAGGGTAACATGACACCCCCCCCCCCCTAAAGCCCGTGGGAGAGGCATGCAAGTAATGAAATTTGCCCATCGTTTACATATAGTGTTTATTATTGGGAAGTATACAGACATTTCTTTTTGGGGGGAGGGGATTTTGTGCTTGGGGTGGGATTTCAAAGGAAGAATTTTCTGTGGAAAGGGAAATTTCCGGGGGTAAACTTTCCAGGGAAAACTTTATACTGTAGAGATAGAACAGAATTCTTATCCGAAATTATTTTTATTTGTCTTACTCTCTCTTTGCCAACTACATCTTGCATATGGAGATAATCTGTGGGAATTATCCGGAGGCTTTTTTCAGGGTGTTTGGATTTCCGGGAAAAATTTCCACGGAAGGAGGAATTTCCGGAATGATCAGAAAAACCTTTAGAAATTAAAATATTTTTCAGTTGAAAGTATGCTAAAGAGAGTTCTTCAGGCTGAATCGTCCACATGATACAGGATGGGGGTATTTCCAGTGATAACGAAATTGTCCGGAGGGAAATTTACAGAGGGGTATTTTACGTGGGGGGAATCCCCATTACCTTTCTCTAAATAAATAAGAGTTCCAAATAGAGACAGGTACTTTTATTACACAGTGAAAGAAAAATACAAACAAAGGGTCTAAATATTTCGATGACACAGTCAGACATCATCATCAGTAGAGTTTGTAACTGTACTGATAATGATGACCGATTGTGTCATAGAAATTTTTAGAACGTTTGTTTATATTTTTGTTTCACTATCTAATAAAAGGTCCTGTCCCTATTTGGAACTCTTGTTTATTTCTGTATTTCGTCAAAAGGCAGTGTGATCATGGGGAAAAAATTACGTTTCTCTTTATGCTAAATTTTGACTGTTTGTCTCAATTTTTTTAAGAACGGCTCCTTTAAGAAACACAATGGTTGTTTAGTTAGAATAGGAAGCTTTTTTAAAAGTGCTAAAAGCTTTTGAGTAAAGAGTAAGATATTAAGGAGGGAAACAGCCCCTTCATATACGGAATAATTTCTGTTCGTTTTTAGTTTTAATGTTGATCCTCATTTTCAGTTGAAAAAAACTTGTTTTTTTTTATTTAATTCAAAAGGGAAGAAGAGAGTTAAGTAGTCAAGGCATTATGAGACGGACTGTTGCATCACGACTTTTGCATTAGTGCCCACGTAACGCTAATCTATTCATGTCTCTGAATATTAACAATAGTTTTTATAAAGCGGAAGTATGCAATGAAATTTATTAGTTCATCGGCACTTAATCGGCACTTTAAATCCTCTTAGAGATCGGCATTTAACGGCTCATTGCAGGGACTTAGGATCCCTATTTAGTGGAAATCTAGACGTAGTGGAATTTTTTTTCGACACCTATTTAAAGGTTTGGCACAATTCAGCGGAACAATGTAATAAAATTCATTAGTTCATCGGCTCTTAATCTACCCTTTATAGCCCCTTAGACATCGGCTCGGCACTTAAGGGCTCATTTCATGGACTTGGAATCCCATTTTAGTGGGAATCTATATGCAGTGGCGGTTCGTTTTTTGACCCAAATTTAAAGTTTCAGCATAATTCAGCGAAATAATGCAATAAAATTCGTTAGTTCATCGGCACTTAGGAAGCAGTTTATAGCCCCTTAGAGGTCTAGAGGTCGGCAATTAAAGGCTTGATGCAGGGACTTAGGTTGAAAGTTTGTTTTTCGACTCATAACTGAAGTTTTTGCATAATGTACTAGCTAGTCTACCTAGTGCTTAAGTTAATAAAAAATTATTCTGTATTTGATTGGATATGTCGTCTCCCCATTTACTCCCCGCTCAGGGGTAGGGACTACAGGGGCTTACGTGAAAGTTTGTTTTTCAACTCATATCTGAGGTTTTCGCACAATGTACCAGTCAGTCTAACTAGTGCTTAAGTGAATAGAAATTATTCTGTATTTGAGTGGACTTGTCGTCTCTCAATTTACTCCCCACTCTTTACGCTAAAGGTTGACTTTTGCCCTCAAACGCTTTAAGAACCCCTGCTCAAAAAAATGGCAAATGGAATAGGATAAGAAGTGTTTTTTTTATTATTTCTCGAGATGTTTTTTTATTGTCATTTCCTTTGTAAAATTGTCTATTCAAATCTTTTGAAAGGCGATCAATAAATAAAACGTTTGCGCTTGTTCATCAACTACATTTGCTAAATTTATAAACGTTGACGATAGATCAATATAAAAGTTAAATATAAAGAGTAGCGAGTTAAGAGGTAGGGGCAGCTCCTCCTCTTCTTCATGTTTGGATCGCAAAGGAGACGCTTTCTCATAATGTCATTACTGGAATCGGATTCTGAGATCTGGAGCAAATTGCTCCGACTCAGCTCGAGCCCAAGTTTCGTATTAACAAGCAAAGATCAGTCCACCTCAGGGTTGCCAATTTGCACACTTTTCGTGTGAAATACACTCTTTTTTCACCGCACTCTGTCACACCACGGACCGAATTTGCACACTTTTTGTCCATTATTTGCTCTTTGCACTCTTTTATGAAATGATGATAGAAAAAGTATTAAGCAAAATAAAAACGGTAGTTGACTGACTACAGTAAAGTCAGCTATAGTTCACGACTAGTTACTTGGAACTCTTATATTCCTTTCAAAACATTTGGATAAAATGGTGACAAAACTTTGACTAAACATTTGATGCAGTCAACTTTAGCTCAGTTGAGGATCCAAGCAATCAAAATAAACGCCTGAGAATTTCCAGCAGAGTATTACCTTATAAGCTAAAAAAGGAATGATAATCATTATCTAGCCCATTATTAAGAGGTTGATTTAATAGGGAGTCCTCCTAATTTTTCTTTAAATATATTTGAAAAATGTAAAGTTAACATGTTTATTGATCGAAGGATAACTGATAATTATTTTGTAAATGGCGCAAGAATAGTCAGAAGTGTGAAAGGGGCTGCGGTCGCGGCGGAAGCCGCGCGCGCGCAAATTTTTTGACTTGCACTCTTTTTTAGGAACTTGCACTCTTTTTTTGCTCCGATTTGCACTCTTTTTTGGCGTCGGCAGTTGGCAACACTGCCACCTGCGCCACTGCAGGAGAGGCGACAGGTCCACACATATATGGAATAGTTTCTTTTCACTTAAAAAATAAAAAAAAAACTTTACAGTAAACAGCGGGAAGGTGAGGGGTGGGCAGCCCCCCTTACATACAGAATAATTTCTGTTCATTTTCAGTTTCAATGTCTTTCTTCACTTTCAATTGGAAAACCTGTTTTTATTTAAGTTATCAGTAGAAGGGCCTTATTGACTCCCATTGCCCACCCCTGCTGCCACCTACAACTTTTTTTACATAGTTTATGGATGGTTATGTGTGTTGGTCGATTTATTTGATGTTTTATGGATTTTGTCAGTGAGAATGAAAAAAACAGGAACTTTGTCACATTTATGTCTGTTTTCATGGATGGTTATGTGTGTTGGTCGATTTATTTGATGTTTTTCATGGATGATTATGTGTGTTGATCAAGTTATTTGATGTTTTTATGGATTTTGTCAGTGAGAATGGAAAAACAGGAACTTTGTCACTCCCTTCTTGTTGTTGTTCGATGCAGATGTTATGAGTTTCCGGGAAACAGTTAATGACACTTCCTTCCTGTTGTTATTCGAGGCAAATGTTATGAGTTCCCGGGAGATCGCGTGTTTCCAATATTTGTTGTTCAAGCCAAATGTTATGAGTTTCCGGGAAACAGTATTTGTTGTTGTTCTTCAAGCCAAATGTTATGAGTTCCCGGGAAACAGCTAGATCACATGTTTCCTTCTCAGCCAATCAGAGGACTTTGTTTACATAACAATTTGACCTTGAGATGAAATGAGTGAACAAGTTGAGTTAGAAATATCCTTTTATTGCAACTGTTCTATTTGTAAGGGACATTTTCATGATTTTGAGTATTCACATGAACCTACTGAATGTTTAGACAGCATAGAGGCAGAGACAGATGAGAAGAATCTGGAGGAAACGAGAAGAAAAATTATATGTGACATGGAGAGAAATCTATACCGATTGCAAGTAAGCTCAGATAAAAGAAGGATTGATATGATAGAAAAGGAAGATCAAAAGAAGAGACTGGTAAAAGAGGGCTTTCTCTATAGTGTAAAAGACAGCAGTGAAAACCCAAAGAAAAATGTGTATAGTGCAAGATATAACTCGGATTATTATGATGATTATGCTATAAGAGAAGAGAAAAAGTGGCCCTTTAAGAGACAACATAAGAGGTCATTCTACGAAAAGGATTTTAAACAACGGAAACCATGGTGGAAGAGTTCTCATATATGATTTACCGCTAAATCTAATTATTAATATGTATAATGAGTTTTATATTGTAATCACACAATAAATTTGTTTGTATTATTTTAATTTTCATATACTCGATATATATAGAGTGAGGATACCAGCAGAGACTTCTGTACATGAATAGTTCAGTTTGATTAAATCACCCCATAGATTATTATCAGTCCATAACCAAGTCTTCTATCAAAGATAACAAAAAATAATTCATTCTTTCTAATCTTTATTCTCTTGAAATATCGATATTTATAACAGTTTTTAAATAAACTACATCTGGTTCAATTATCAGAATATCTATGTCTTCATCCTCCACTACCACTATGTCTACCAGAGGGGGTGGTATACATTCAATTTCAACCTCAGGTTCATCATTTATTGATATATCAATCAATGGAGTGGGCCTGTATTCAAATAAATGGCCGCGTACTCCTATTGTAGGCAAACTAGGAGCCAATCGCTCGTCATCCTCTATGCAAAGACGACCTGAAGGCCCCCGCCGTACCAGATCTTCTGACGTATATGAAAGACCATCTTCAGTATAATGTACTTCTAGCACATCATCAGTACCTTCGAAGGCTGTACTAGTACAAAGAAGGACCTCCTCATCAAGTGAGAGATCCCAACCAAGCCATACATCCTAAAAGATTGATAGTGCTATGATCAAAAACTAGAGTTTCCTACGGAAAACCTATATTAGTTCAGATTTTACGGGAATAGTTTATTTTCGAACCAATATATCTACCAAAGGTTCAATACCTGAGTTAAACTAAGAGGTTTCAATTTCAGGAAAAATTACATTTTGACAACATTTGACAATTTACCAAATTTAAAGTTTTGTTTAGTTTCAAAATGTTTTCTGTCACTCATCATCTTTTAATCATTCACAAACAATACTAAAGAAAACCACTTTTCATGGTTTATCGATTTTAAATTATTAAGAAGGCTATTATTTCTTTGAAATATACATTTTACATTTTTAATTTTCATGCTTTTGATAAGTATCTTGTCCTTTTGGTGTAAATTACAGCTGAAGGCTTATCGTAAAATCACTGTTTCAAGTTTTTTCATATACTAAAATTGAAGGAAGCTGGAAAATGTAAAAAATTCTTTTTACCCGAATATTCCTCAGAGCCCAACCTAACTACGACCTGAAAACAATAATATAACTTATAGTTGGACCAATTTTTTTAAATATCTCTTTTCTGACATCATTTGGAACTTGCAAATTATTATAAGTAGTAACTATTTACTTAATTTTTAATGAACTTATAATTAATTGAACCAACAATCCAAATTTTTTGATACCACAACAATAAATGGCAAACGAAAAAGAATATAAAAAACTACAACATTTTAAAAAGTACAGAGTTTGGCTCATGAAATTGAATAGAACAACGGAACTATGACAAATAGCTTCAGAATCAAAATCTAACCGAGTCAAATAAAGGTCCATCCGGTGTTTTTGGTTATTCACCCCCCCCCCCCCCACCAAACAAGCAGTGCAGTTCAAACCTACTTAAAATCTATACTTAGACCTTGAAACTAGAAGAAACTAAATTTTCTGTAAAGTTATGTCTAGCGATAGACTTATTAGAGTGACAGAAACTTTTTTCCACAACCCACAAGAGGATATTTTTCAAGTAAAAGTAAAGAGCTGCTACACTAAATCAAAGATGAACAGGAATAATAACGAATAATTGTTCAAACGTAAACTTATGCACAATGATATATTTAATAGAGTGACAAAAACTTTTTTCCATAAGAGGTTATTTTTCAATTAAAAGTAAAGAGCTGCTACACTAAATCAAAGATGAACAGAAATAATGTCGAATAATTTCTCAAACGTAAACTTATGCACAATGATATATTTAATACAGTGGCAAAAACTTTTTTCCACAAGAGGTTATTTTTCAATTAAAAGTAAATAGCTGCTACACTAAATCAAACAACCAAGCCATACATTCTAAAAGATTGATAGCGCTATGATCAAAAACTAGAGTTTCCTGCGGAAAACCTATATTAGTTCAGATTCTACGGGAATAGTTTATTTTCGAACCAATATATCTACCAAAGGTTCAATACTTGAGTTAAACTAAGAGGTTTCAATTTCAGGAAAAATTACATTTTGACATCATTTGACAATTTACCAAATTTAAAGTTTTGTTTAGTTTCAAATATGTTTTCTGTCACTCATCATCTTTTAATCATTCACAAACAATACTAAAGAAAACCACTTTCCACGGTTTATCGATTTTAAATTATTAAGAAGGCTATTATTTCTCTGAAATAAACATTTTACATTTTTAATTTTCATGCTTTTGATAAGTATCTTGTCCTTTTGGTGTAAATTGCAGCTGAAGGCTTATCGCAAAATCACCGTTTCAAGTTTTTTCATATACTAAAATTGAAGGAAGCTAGAAAATGTAAAAAATTCTTTTTACCCGAATATTCTTCAGAGCCCAACCTAACTACGACCTGAAAACAATAATATAACTTATAGTTGGACAAATTTTTTTAAATATCTCTTTTCTGACATCATTTGGAACTTGCAAATTATTATAAGTAGTAACTAATTACTTAATTTTTAATGAACTTATAATTAAATGAACCAACAATCCAAATTTTTTGATACCACAACAATAAATGGCAAACGAAAAAGAATATACAAAACTACAACATTTTAAAAAGTACAGAGTTTGGCTCATGAAATTGAATAGAACAACGGAACTATGACAAATAGCTTCAGAATCAAAATCTAACCGAGTCAAATAAAGAGGATGCGCTAAGGTTTATTCTTTTTTTTCATGTTGGTTGACGGATAGACTATCTAGCATTACAAAGAAGGAGATAGAAAGAGCTCTGTCATATAAGGTGCAGTCGTTTATTATAACTGGTAAATATTAGTAATAAGGATCCTTCATTTTGGAGATAACATGAACAAGACGAATAGCCTTACAACTCAAGCCTTGTAAGCCCGTGGCTACCAACCGATACAGATTGTCTTTTCGACAGTATTTTTTGTCTCATTTTAATAAATAAGTGACAAAGAAGAGTGATTATTTAAATTATATTGTCTCTTAATTTAACTTTTAATTTAATTCCTGTTATTTGACATAATAAATTCGTATCGTATCGCACCGTATCGTATCGAATAGCACTAATAACGCTTAAGCAGAAATTGTTGTATTTTTCTTATTCATCTTCGTATTGAAGCGATACTCGATTGCAGGTTCTTAGCAGCTATTGAATAGGAAGAAGATAAAGCCGAGGTATTTTTTAATCATCTTAAATCTACTAGTAAGAAGGTTAATAAGGATATATACACAGAGGCATTAATGGGGGGGGGATTTTGAAAAATACCTATTGACTGCATTCTGCTTGAAAAATATCTTTTTGGTATTTTCATCGAAAAAATTCAAAAATTGCCCATTATCCCCTAAGTTATAAGAAATATATCTGACCCTCCCCTCTAACTTTTCATGAATTGATACTACTGCTTATACGTAAATCAAAACAAGACGAAATCTGATCTGGAAGCTTCAAGCTATAGAATCCTTAAGACAATTATTAAACCAAGTAAGACAAGGCTTTAAAGATTTTAAACAGTGAGTCTTTAAAAAGCTGAATGATCATTGAGAACAACACTATTAATAAAAAAAAAGATGCAGGAAATGTAGTGTAAGATAAGCGCCAATAATTTCAAACACCCAGCGTAGGAAAGGATTCTCCACGTTTAAGTTAGGTTAGATTAGGTTAGCTTATCATGAGCGCTCATGATAAGCTAACCTAATCTAACCTAACTTAAACGTGGAGAAACCTAACTTCTAACCTAACCTGACATAGCCTAACCTATGGTTTTGGTATTTCTATGCAATATTGTGTAATTTTGTGGTTATGCTAGTTTAGACTAGACTTCAACTTTAGGGGGGGGGGATTTCAAGAGCGAGGGTTGAGGTGATGGGCAGCCCTACTCCTAAAGACTTTTCTTTCTGGTCTTGCATATCATGGTTAAAAACCATAGTTTTCACGCCCCTCCTGTGAATTGGGCATTATCCACTTTAATTTCCAATTAAATGAGCTGACTATATGATGTATGAAGTATTGTTTTGAATCTGTTCCCCGTGAGTGATAGATAGTGCGGTAATTATTGTTCTAAGAGCGTGACCTAGTACGATTTTCGCTAATAGGTAACCGTTAAGCGAGTATATTTCGGGGTTTTGAAGTTTTTGAAATCAGTATAGTCTGAAATATAGAACAATATATACAAATAATGGATAGTTCTTCAAATGTAAGCCATCCAACGTTTGATGTAAGTTCAAATAATATGGCTTTTCAGTGTTTTTTCCAATCAAAAATATGTAAAATACAAAGAACTATGATCCATTGATTATAATGGCGTGGCTAAAAAGGAATTGTCAGTGAAAAACTCACAATTGAGCCATTCTATTGCGAAAACACACAAAAGTTAGAAAAAATGCAAAATACAATGAAATTACGTTCCCATGGTTCTAATTCGTATCCTTTAATTAGGGAGGTCAAGGCTTGGCAAAAAAAAGGAATTTTCAGTGAAAAACTCAAAAATATAGCTCTTAATATGGCTTTTCAGTGTTTTTTCTAACGAAAATAAGCAAAACACGACGAAATTACGTTCCCATGGTTCTAATTCATATCCTTCAATTAGGGAGGTCAAGGCTTGGCACGAAAAAGGAATTTTCAGTGAAAAACTCACAAATATAGCTCTTAATATGGCTTTTCAGTGTTTTTTCCAACGAAAATAAGCAAAATATGATGAAAATGCATTCCCATGGTTCTAATTCATATCCTTTAATTAGGGGGGTCAAGGCTTGGCAAAAAAGGGAATTTTCAGTGAAAAACTCAAAAATATAGCTCTTAATATGGCTTTTCAGTGTTTTTTCCAACGAAAATAAGCAAAATATGATGAAAATGCATTCCCATGGTTCTAATTCATATCCTTTAATTAGGGGGGTCAAGGCTTGGTAAAAAAAGGAATTGTCAGTGAAAAACTCACAAATTTAGCTCTTAATATGGCTTTTCGGTGTGTTTTCCGAAGGAAAATATTCAAAATGCAATGAAAATATGTCCCCCCAGAAATTTTTGAGTTTGGGGAGGGGGAGATTTTTAATTGCTATTATATTTGCTTTTTGCGTGCACTTTTTGTCTCTAAAATGTGAATTCAGCCCTTCTGGGTCTGTGGTAGCTAGTACGTGACCTATGATTTACATGGGTCATGGGACAGGTATGCTGACCATCATGCTCCAATTAGGAAGAGACCTTTTGATCAATGGGGAACGGCCAATTTGCACGCTGTAAGTGATGTCTCTATGCTTTCCGTTCATTTGCTTCTTACAGAAAAGTATTTTAAGGGCTTAATGCTTTTTTATATGCTTCCTTTTTTAAATTATAACTATTAACTATGCAAAGGTTAAGGACTATCTTAGCTCGGCCATCCATAATCATTTACGTTATTTAACATTTTTGCAGTTATGAACTTTTAATAGTTAACGATCTTTCTGTATTGATTGACAATGTTTGTAAAGCTACTGAATTGTGTCATTAATATGCGTGCTATAGGTTAAAGTAAACCTAAAGACTGAACCCAGTATAAAAAAAAAGATGAGACACATATGCAAAATTTTTCTTTTCGGGGAAGGGAATAAAAAATCTATTGGATAGTTTGAATAAAAAGTACCCGAAAATTCAGAAAAAATAGGATTCTGGGGGAGTCTGGGCCTTGAGGCCCCCTCCTCTCTGTGTTCATCACTGATATTGACCATTATACTTTGAAATTCATAAGAACAATGAAGATATCACTAAGTCCTTGTGAATTTGAGCCCCAATGACAGCAAATTCTTCATTAGCAAACACTCATTACCTTTTAATATACTTGTAACCCTTTTGCTTTATATGGCCTCCTCATCAGAGTTCTCGGAAATAACAAATTAGTTGAAGCTTCCTTAGTAAAAAATATAAATAGGAACCCAAACGAATGCATGTTTTTAATTGTGTTGTGTAATTTCTTTGTGCAACACAGACAAATAGACCTCATTAGCTGTTATCATAATTTCACCAATGATCATAAAGACTTACGTCAGAGGCTATGGACCTATGTTACAAAACTTCGGCTGATTTCAGTATATAAACTGATTATCCAGAACTGTTCACCAATGACCAGGAGTGTCAATACAGTTCTATATTTTTCAAAGGGGAGATTGGACATAGGCCTACTTCTTTTGTAGACCTTTATAAATACAACTACTTACAGCTCCAAAGGGCAGCACCAAGCTGCAAAGGGCAACACAACTGCACACGCTCGTCCTTCGCCCTAATATGATAAAAGCTTCACTATTTACTGACTCCCATGACGTTCCTATATTTCTCTAAACTCCTTTCCTACGCTGGGTGTTTGAAATTATCGGTGCTTATCTTACACTACATTTCCTGCATCCTTTTTTTTTTATTAATAGTGCTGTTCTCAATGATCATTCAGCTTTTTAAAGACTCACTGTTTAAAATCTTTAAAGCCTTGTCTTACTTGGTTTAATAATTGTCTTAAGGATTCTATAGCTTGAAGCTTCCAGATCAGATTTCGTCTTGTTTTGATTTACGTATAAGCAGTGGTATCAATTCATGAAAAGTTAGAGGGGAGGGTCAGATATATTTCTTATAACTTAGGGGGATAATGGGCAATTTTTGAATTTTTTCGATGAAAATACCAAAAAGATATTTTTCAAGCAGAATGCAGTCAATAGGTATTTTTCAAAATCCCCCCCCCCCCATTAATGCCTCTGTGTATATATCCTTATTAACCTTCTTACTAGTAGATTTAAGATGATTAAAAATACCTCGGCTTTATCTTCTTCCTATTCAATAGCTGCTAAGAACCTGCAATCGAGTATCGCTTCAATACGAAGATGAATAATAAAAATACAACAATTTCTGCTTAAGTGTTATTAGTGCTATTCGATACGATACGGTGCGATACGATACGAATTTATTATGTCAAATAACAGGAATTAAATTAAAAGTTAAATTAAGAGACAATATAATTTAAATAATCACTCTTCTTTGTCACTTATTTATTAAAATGAGACACAAAATACTGTCGAAAAGACAATCTGTATCGGTTGGTAGCCACGGGCTTACAAGGCTTGAGTTGTAAGGCTATTCGTCTTGTTCACGTTATCTCCAAAATGAAGGATCCTTATTACTAATATTTACCAGTTATAATAAACGACTGCACTTTATATGACAGAGCTCTTTCTATCTCCTTCTTTGTAATGCTAGATAGTCTATCCGTCAACCAACATGAAAAAAAGAATAAACCTTAGCGCATCCTCTTTATTTGACTCGGTTAGATTTTGATTCTGAAGCTATTTGTCATAGTTCCGTTGTTCTATTCAATTTCATGAGCCAAACTCTGTACTTTTTAAAATGTTGTAGTTTTTTATATTCTTTTTCGTTTGCCATTTATTGTTGTGGTATCAAAAAATTTGGATTGTTGGTTCAATTAATTATAAGTTCATTAAAAATTAAGTAATTAGTTACTACTTATAATAATTTGCAAGTTCCAAATGATGTCAGAGAAGAGATATTTAAAAAAATTTGTCCAACTATAAGTTATATTATTGTTTTCAGGTCGTAGTTAGGTTGGGCTCTGAAGAATATTCGGGTAAAAATAATTTTTTACATTTTCTAGCTTCCTTCAATTTTAGTATATGAAAAAAACTTGAAACGGTGATTTTGCGATAAGCCTTCAGCTGCAATTTACACCAAAAGGACAAGATACTTATCAAAAGCATGAAAATTAAAAATGTAAAATGTATATTTCAGAGAAATAATAGCCTTCTTAATAATTTAAAATCGATAAACCGTGGAAAGTGGTTTTCTTTAGTATTGTTTGTGAATGATTAAAAGATGATGAGTGACAGAAAACATTTTTGAAACTAAACAAAACTTTAAATTTGGTCAATTGTCAAATGATGTCAAAATGTAATTTTTCCTGAAATTGAAACCTCTTAGTTTAACTCAAGTATTGAACCTTTGGTAGATATATTGGTTCGAAAATAAACTATTCCCGTAGAATCTGAACTAATATAGGTTTTCCGCAGGAAACTCTAGTTTTTGATCATAGCGCTATCAATCTTTTAGAATTTATGGCTTGGTTGTTTGATTTAGTGTAGCAGCTATTTACTTTTAATTGAAAAATAACCTCTTGTGGAAAAAAGTTTTTGTCACTCTATTAAATATATCATTGTGCATAAGTTTACGTTTGACAAATTATTCGACATTATTTCTGTTCATCTTTGATTTAGTGTAGCAGCTCTTTACTTTTAATTGAAAAATAACCTCGTGTGGAAAAAAGTTTTTGTCACTCTATTAAATATATCATTGTGCATAAGTTTACGTTTGAACAATTATTCGTTATTATTCCTGTTCATCTTTGATTTAGTGTAGCAGCTCTTTACTTTTACTTGAAAAATATCCTCTTGTGGGTTGTGGAAAAAAATTTCTGTCACTCTAATAAGTCTATCGCTAGACATAACTTTACAGAAAATTTAGTTTCTTCTAGTTTCAAGGTCTAAGTATAGATTTTAAGTAGGTTTTAACTGCACTGCTTGTTTGGTGGGGGGGGGGGGTGAATAACCAAAAATACCGGATGGACCTTTATTTGACTCGGTTAGATTTTGACTCTGAAGCTATTTGTCATAGTTCCGTTGTTCTATTCAATTTCATGAGCCAAACTCTGTACTTTTTAAAATTTTGTAGTTTTTTATATTCTTTTTCGTTTGCCATTTATTGTTGTGGTATCAAAAAATTTGGATTGTTGGTTCAATTATTTATAAGTTCATTAAAAATTAAGTAATTAGTTACTACTTATAATAATTTGCAAGTTCCAAATGATGTCAGAAAAGAGATATTTAAAAAAATTTGTCCAACTATAAGTTATATTATTGTTTTCAGGTCGTAGTTAGGTTGGGCTCTGAATAATATTCGGGTAAAAAGAATTTTTTACATTTTCCAGCTTCCTTCAATTTTAGTATATGAAAAAACTTGAAACAGTGATTTTGCGATAAGCCTTCAGCTGCAATTTACACCAAAAGGACAAGATACTTATCAAAAGCATGAAAATTAAAAATGTAAAATGTATATTTCAAAGAAATAATAGCCTTCTTAATAATTTAAAATCGATAAACCATGGAAAGTGGTTTTCTTTAGTATTGTTTGTGAATGATTAAAAGATGATGAGTGACAGAAAACATTTTGAAACTAAACAAAACTTTAAATTTGGTAAATTGTCAAATGTTGTCAAAATGTAATTTTTCCTGAAATTGAAACCTCTTAGTTTAACTCAGGTATTGAACCTTTGGTAGATATATTGGTTCGAAAATAAACTATTCCCGTAAAATCTGAACTAATATAGATTTTCCGTAGGAAACTCTAGTTTTTGATCATAGCACTATCAATCTTTTAGGATGTATGGCTTGGTTGGGATCTCTCACTTGATGAGGAGGTCCTTCTTTGTACTAGTACAGCCTTCGAAGGTACTGATGATGTGCTAGAAGTACATTATACTGAAGATGGTCTTTCATATACGTCAGAAGATCTGGTACGGCGGGGGCCTTCAGGTCGTCTTTGCATAGAGGATGACGAGCGGTTGGCTCCTAGTTTGCCTACAATAGGAGTACGCGGCGATTTATTTGAATACAGGCCCACTCCATTGATTGATATATCAATAAATGATGAACCTGAGGTTGAAATTGAATGTATACCACCCCCTCTGGTAGACATAGTGGTAGTGGAGGATGAAGACATAGATATTCTGATAATTGAACCAGATGTAGTTTATTTAAAAACTGTTATAAATATCGATATTTCAAGAGAATAAAGATTAGAAAGAATGAATTATTTTTTGTTATCTTTGATAGAAGACTTGGTTATGGACTGATAATAATCTATGGGGTGATTTAATCAAACTGAACTATTCATGTACAGAAGTCTCTGCTGGTATCCTCACTCTATATATATCGAGTATATGAAAATTAAAATAATACAAACAAATTTATTGTGTGATTACAATATAAAACTCATTATACATATTAATAATTAGATTTAACGGTAAATCATATATGAGAACTCTTCCACCATGGTTTCCGTTGTTTAAAATCCTTTTCGTAGAATGACCTCTTATGTTGTCTCTTAAAGGGCCACTTTTTCTCTTCTCTTATAGCATAATCATCATAATAATCCGAGTTATATCTTGCACTATACACATTTTTCTTTGGGTTTTCACTGCTGTCTTTTACACTATAGAGAAAGCCCTCTTTTACCAGTCTCTTCTTTTGATCTTCCTTTTCTATCATATCAATCCTTCTTTTATCTGAGCTTACTTGCAATCGGTATAGATTTCTCTCCATGTCACATATAATTTTTCTTCTCGTTTCCTCCAGATTCTTCTCATCTGTCTCTGCCTCTATGCTGTCTAAACATTCAGTAGGTTCATGTGAATACTCAAAATCATGAAAATGTCCCTTACAAATATAACAGTTGCAATAAAAGGATATTTCTAACTCAACTTGTTCACTCATTTCATCTCAAGGTCAAATTGTTATGTAAACAAAGTCCTCTGATTGGCTGAGAAGGAAACATGTGATCTAGCTGTTTCCCGGGAACTCATAACATTTGGCTTGAACAACAACAACAAATACTGTTTCCCGGAAACTCATAACATTTGGCTTGAACAACAAATATTGGAAACACGCGATCTCCCGGGAACTCATAACATTTGCCTCGAATAACAACAGGAAGGAAGTGTCATTAACTGTTTCCCGGAAACTCATAACATCTGCATCGAACAACAACAAGAAGGGAGTGACAAAGTTCCTGTTTTTCCATTCTCACTGACAAAATCCATAAAAACATCAAATAAATTGATCAACACACATAATCATCCATGAAAAACATCAAATAAATCGACCAACACACATAACCATCCATGAAAACAGACATAAATGTGACAAAGTTCCTGTTTTTTCATTCTCACTGACAAAATCCATAAAACATCAAATAAATCGACCAACACACATAACCATCCATAAACTATGTAAAAAAAGTTGTAGGTGGCAGCAGGGGTGGGCAATGGGAGTCAATAAGGCCCTTCTACTGTTATCTTCGTTTTCGATGATATGTTAGTTGTAGCAAAAATACAACGGGAGTTTCTACCCCAACTGTCCCTTGCCTTTAAGGTAAAGTTTAACTTTTTCATAAGAATTCTTCAAAAATCAACCAGGAAAAGATACCCCCCTGAAACTTTTTAAGAGGGGTCTGAAATACCAAAATAGTTTTTCAAGATGATGCAGGAAGAAGTGTATGATACGATATTTCAAATAGTTCGTAGTAACGAACTGTAATTAAGAAGCGACCCGGCTCAATAGTAACCGAAACTCTAAAAAATTTTGATACCAATAGATACTTCAGAAAAATCAGATTTTATGTTGATTTCAAATATATAAGTTTCTCAAGTTTAGTTTTACCCATCAAAAATTACGCGCCTGAGAAAATTTGCCTTATTTTCGAAAAAAGGGGGAAACAACCCCTAAAAGTCATAGAACTTTAATGAAATTCGCACCATCAGATTCAGCGTATCAGAGAACCCTACTATAGAGGTTTCGAGCTCCTATCTGCAAAAATGTGGAATTTTGTATTTTTTGCCAGAACAAAGATCACAAATGCGTGTTTATTTATTTATTTTTATTATTATTATTTTTTTTTTATTTTCCCACGGGTGATCTTATCGATCCATTAGTCCTAGAATATCGTGAGATGGCACATTCGAACGGAAATTAAAAGTTCTAGTTCCCTTTTTAAGTGACCAAAAAAATTGGAGGGCAACTTAGCCCCCTCCCATGCTCATTTTTTTCCGAAGTGACCCAATCAAAATTTTGAGATAGCCACTTTGTTCAGCATAGTCGAAAATCTAATTAATATGTCTTTGAGGATGACTTAATCCCCCATAGTTCCCGGGGGAAGGGCCACAAGTTAAAAACTTTGCCCATTGTTTACATATAGTATTGGTTATTGGGAAGTATACAGGCGTTTTCAGGAGGATTTTTTTTTCTAATGGGGGGTCGGAGTAGGGGTTACGGGGGAGGATCTTTTCATGGAAGATATTTTCCTGGGGGAAGGGATATTTCTATGAAGAAGGCACCAGATTCCCAGAATTATTTAAAAAACGATCAGAAATTAAATAAAAAACAAGTTTTTTCAACTGAAAGTGAGGAGCAACATTAAAACTTAAAACGAGCAGAAATTATTACGTATATGAGGGGGTTCGCCCCCTAGTCAATACCTCGCTCTTTACGCTAAAGATCTTTTAGTACTTTCAAAAGAGCTATCTATTCTAATTAACCGGCCTTTGTGATTCAGGGGTTTGTGATTCGAACAAAATTCGAACTTTGGCGTAAAGAGCGATGTATTGACTAGGGAGCGAACTTCCTAATATATGTAATAAAAACATACGAATATAGAAATTCGTGTCGTAAGTTAATTCGTAAGTTACGTCAGAACAAAATTTCGAGAAAGCCAATTAGCCAAAAAAAGGAAAATTAATATGCGAATTTCGTTTTAATTATTCATGTACGGTGAGCCAAAATCAATGCTGCATTAATTCAAAAACTTTCAGAAATTAACAAAAAAAACAAGTTTTTTTTTAACTGAAAGCAAGGAGCGACATTAAAACTTAAAACGAACAGAAATTATTCCGTATATGAAAGGGGCTGTCCGTTCCTCAACGCTTCGCTCTTTACGCTAAAGTTTGACTCTGTCTCACAACTTTATTTCTTAAAACAATAAAAAACTTTAGCGTAAAGAGCGAGGCGTTGAGAAGGGGACAGACTTTTTCATATACGGAATAATTTCTGTTCGTTTTAAGTTTTAATGTCGCTCCTTGCTTTCAGTTAAAAAAAACTTGTTTTTTATTTGATTTATTATAAAAAAAAGCGCTGCAGTAAGCATTGCAAAAAAATTATTTTAGAAACTATTAAATGAGGATCTCATTTATATAAACAACTGTAATAACAATTAACCTACTATGCGCTACAATTTTAATATGCGCTACACTTATCCTGAGAAATCTCCCCGACCAGTTAACAGCACCATGTAAATGTAAATATTGCTTCACGCTAAAACTAAATCTGCAATAATAGGGCACCCTTTCTCACCTTGGCATTTATAAACTAAGATAAGATAAAGCGTATTTTAAAGCGTATTTTAAAGTAAACGACACAGCAATCGCACGGGATTCTGACTAATGGACAATTTTTCTGGGCTTGGTATGTTTTGATGGGCGTCTTTGGGCTGAAAAACCTCTTTATAGCTAATTTATCTATTATGGGTTGCCTCCCCGTAGTAGCATAATATTTGTAGGCATGAACCGGCCAACCGTCTAGGGCTAAACGGAAAGCAGGTCGTCCCCGTCTGGGGTGGGAGGACGTCATAAAGAAAGATTTAAAGGAAATGGGAACTTCGTGGGTGGGTGTAAAAAGGGAGGCTTTGAATAGATTTGGGTGGAGGAGGAGCGTGCGTAGCTGTGTTGGCCTCAGGCGGCTTGGTGCTGCGGTGAGTTGTTAGTAGTAGTAGTAGTAGTATTTTAAAGCCAAAAATATGGCCATGTGCACAAAAAAGCACATATAGCATAAACCTACATCAGCCATCTCTACTCTTACAAATTCCTATCACAATAAAAAAAACTTAAATGAAACACTATATTTACTTAATAAACTAGGATATTCCATTAATAAACATAATTTCCAGATACCTCACAATTCTACAGATAAAATGTGCATATTACATGATTAGTCCAAATTTACCGTTTCAAAAGAGGGGATATCAGTTCTAAGGATTTGGGCATCTTTTCCTCCAAATAAGACCCCCTGAACTTTCACCCTCCCCAATAAACAACGTTTAGCTATGCAACACCGTATAATCATTAGTAATACATTCTACATAATAGCCATTCAGTTTGCAGTAACTGCATATGTGTTCGGGGACGATTGTGGCACCATGTAGTAGTGCCACACCCTGTGAAACCAGAAGGAAATTCATAGACTTTTTCGATGGTAGTAAATCAATTGGCTATTTTAAAATTTTTGTTTGATAGCATTTTGGTTTCTTTTGGGCCAACAGTAGTTATATATACACAAATATCAGTTGACAATTACAGAGTTTTCACTCTATATAGCATTTTAGCCGTGTTTGGGTCAACAATTTTGACTTGCAGATGGAAGAGATGGATGAAATTGGCCCTTCTTTGCATCTTGATTTCTTCCATTACTCAAATGGGTGCTTTATCGAACTCCTCGGAAAAAAAAAATCTGTGTTTTTGAACAAAGGAGCTTGAAATTTCAACAACTATTTTTTCTCTGTTATTTTTCTACATACATTTTCTCATGCCCGTAGGTTTCCATGGGTAATTCACGAATTATTGACTTGTTTATACTTGGAGTAAGCATAAATAAAAGATTCATTTGATATGTTTATAGTTATCAAAATTTTACTTTTTAGTGTCCCGGGCACTATTGGCACCTACCGTTCTTGAATTACAGTTTGTTACCAGAAACTGCTTGAAATATTAAAAGGAATGCATTTGAGGTAAAACAAAAAGCTGCATGGTCCCGAGTGGGCTGGAATGGGATCGTAAGCAAAGCTCAAAAGAAAATGAACCTTAATTTGGAGGAGTAAAAAATGCAGTTTTCAATGGATTGGAATAGAGGAGGAGTGTGCAGCTGTCTTGACATTAGAGTAGAAGGCTATCTTATACTCCCACGAGTACAATACCCCTTCGAATCCCGATCCGGACACTTTTCTTTAAAACTCCCACCCCTCACCCCTGCTGCCACCTACAACTTTTTTACATAGTTTAATGGGGACAGTGTCAATGAACTCTTTCTCCAAGGTCTCTTTCTCCAGGTGTGTTTTTGGCCAAGTGCCTGGGAAGAATGTTATGATGTCAGGAAAGAGTATTTGTTGTTGTTGTATGCTAGGGAAGAATGTTATGATCCAGAAATAGTATTTGTTGTTGTTGCTCGAGGCAAATGTTATGAGTTTCCAGGAAACCGTTAGATCACGTGTTTCCTTCTCAGCCAATCAGAGGGCTTGCTTACATAACAACTTGACCTTGAGATTTCGTATATAACGGACATGCATTGTGATTAAATTATCAGAAAGTATTTTGACATAGTTCAAACAACAATGGATAAATTTGATGAATTAGAAGCCATGCCAACTTCAATTTGCAATGTAAGTACATTTTTTATTTTCAAATAAAATTATTTTCCTTGGTCACCCTCCAGTATATTCACGTAAATCCCCCCCCCCCACTCTAGTACAAACATCACTATACAATCTTTATACTCGATAGAAAACGGAAAATATATTCTTTTTACCCTCAAAACCTAATCCCCTCCCCCATTGTTTTACAACCAAAATTCTCGCAAATAGAAATAATTTTCGTTTCGTTAAATTTATGCAATTTTAAGTGTTCTATATCCTAGCTAAAAACGACCACTGACTTCTGTCACTGTTGTTATTAACCGCTCTGGTTTGACACAAGGCTCCAGCGCGAGGCCTAAAATTAGCTCTGACCCTTTTTTAAAGCACTTCCTGTAAAAGGTTTCTCAGATCAAAATGGGATGTTTTTCTCCTGTCAAATTAAAACGATTTCATGCAGACAATTGCAATTTATTAAGCGCAGGTCTATACAATCTCTATTCGGAAAACCGGTGAAATCTCGTTATTTCCAAATTAAGGTCTAAAAATATATTTAGGACATTATGTAAAAGGGGGGTGGAGAGGGGGCAATGCCTCGCTTCTAACAGCTTCGTTGTAAGTAAATTATGTAAAAGGGAGAGGGAGGGGCAATACCTCAATTCTATCGCCATCATTGTAAAATGAAAACAAACTGTGCAATGCTGATATGCAGGGCTAGAAAGAAAAGTCTTTGGGAGTTGCATGAAGCTTATATTATGTGTAAATTGAATAGCATTTTAACCTATGTTTGCAAAATTAGGCCTATAGGCCGCTGGGTTAACGATCTTTTTTTTTATCTAATTTAAAGCCTATAGACTGGAACATTTAATATTTTTACAAGTTGTCTAATAAAAACGTTTGATTTCTAAGCCTAATATATATCTCGCGAAATTTTTACTTTTTGCTTTGCTGAAAAAGGGTGGAGGAGGGGGCTTCTTTGAGATAAATGCCTTTCTAGACAAATTATGTCTGACAATAAATTCTGTAGAAGGGGGTACTAATTTCCTTCTTTAAAATAAAGGGGGAAATTATTTTGATACTAATTTTTTTCTCTTCTTTAAGGCAAATTATGAAGAATGTATTTCGGCCCCTCCAGCTGTAAAGAGAGCTAGGGGTAACGCATATAGTGAAGAATGCGCGCCTCCTCCATCAAAGAGAGCGAGAGATGACGAGGCAGCCCGATCAGTGCCAGCCCCAATGCAGTCTGGTCAAAAACAGAAAAGACAATGGGCCACAAGGGTGGAGAACCCCGCTATACAAGCCAGCGACATCGATACCGCATCTATGCAAGCCCTCTTAATCGAGCCTCAATGCCGCCTCGTCAAGTTGTAGCCTCGGCTGCACGAGCCCGGTGTATCACTAGCCCGACTGGGAAAGATAGTGATGGACGTGATATGATCCATTTGAACCCCAGTCATACAGCTGGGCCTTCAAGACAAGCCGTAGGCCAAACATTGGCTCCTTCTCACGCAATATCTGAGCTATCAGCTCCCCATCAAGTGTCAGTGCACTCTCCTCAGCTGTTTCCGTCAAGTCCTGAGCCTTCCATGCAAGATAGAAGGGTTGGCTCCTTCAGGCAAGTCATAGACCAACCAATGGCTCCCTATCATGTAATGGCCAAGCCTCCAGCTTCCTGTCAAGTGGTTGATCAATTTGAAGACGTGAGTATTTTTTTCAATCAAATAAGCTATTTTTTAGCTGTTAGAGAGCCTTTTACTCTTTACTTTTGTCTTTTCACTTTTTTTTATTATTCAGGACCAAGAAATATCTAAACAAACCGATTTTTCAACACTGTGTAAAAGTGTATCTCTGAGATATTAACCCCCCCCCACCATTATTACATATCTAAATGTAATTTTTTTGCAAAATTACATATCTAAATGTAATTTTTTGCAAAGAAACCGCTCTTTTTTCTTATCTTTGCTATTTTCTCTGTTGCTATCTCTTCACTATCACATATAGTTTTAGATACCTTTGAAACTCTGTGAATGCTATTTTTCACATAGTTTTAAGAGAGAGATTATTCCATTTTATCCATCTGTCACATATCAGCGTTCTAATTTACACTGAATATTTCTAAATAGCTTTCTATCGTGCCAAGATTTTAGTGAGGGGAAACCAAGTTAACGGTTCCCGGCATTTTCCTCGTCTGAAGTTCAATCTTGGAAATCGGAACACTCGCGCGACGGGTTACAATAATTAAACTCATGAGTTCACCGAATCTGTATGGAATTAGAAAGAAATAGTGAATATTTCAACTTTTGACGAGCATTATGTAAAGGGGGCTGGGAGCCACGTGGTGGGGTCCGAAAAGCGCTGCGGGAAGCGCTGCGGGGAAGCGCCGTGGGATGTGCCGCAGGCCCGAGAAGCGCTGCGGGATGCGCTGCGGGCCTGAAAGCGCCGCGGGATGTGCCGTGGGCCCGAAAAGCGCCGCGAAAAAAAAATGCTACTACTAAGCGTTGACTTTAAATAATAATCCAAATTTTAAAAACAGTAGGGATGATTTGAACACTTTGAAAATAAGCTATTTTTCATTTATAGATTGGACGACCATTGGTCCCATATTCGCCATCGTCATCGAGTGAAGGAGAGGAAGAACTCATTGAAGGGGCAATGGAGTTTCATGACATTCAGGACAATGAAACATCAGCTATCAACGAATGGCATGGTACTCTGATGAAATACCTTTTAATATTGATGAGTTTTTAGTTGATTATTTTAATGTAGAACCTAGCACAGTTGAGCATGGTAATGTTCCTAGTTCAGAGGGGGACTTGCCTTTGCTAAGTCCAAATACCCTACAAATTTTAGAGGATTTCACAAACGAATTAACAGGGAACCCTCCTCCTCCAGCCTCCGATACCCTAACGAGTCCACTTCAAACAACTGAAGTGGAGCATACCCCAAATATTGTTGAACAACTTGGGGGAGGGGGTGATATACAAGAGGGGGGTACAACTTTTCCAGACTTTCAATTATCCAATGCAATTTTAAATAATATAGTTGTTTTCACTGCGACTTTTGGGGATCCTTTTAATTCACTTACGGGGGGAAATTTTGTGTTTGATCCTGTAGAAATTGTGCATGCCTATGTAGATAAAATTCGTGCACTACTGGAGAACCAAATTCAGTTGTGGGGAGGTAGGGATTCAATTAAGGTTTCTATCGTTTTAAAGTTTTTTTTATTTAAATGAGGGGAAAAGTGAAGTTTATTATCATTATATACATTCCGAGATGCGCGTAATTTATCCAAACTTAGAAAATTTTGAGGGAGTTTTTTCCGAGTGGGTAGGGCAAATTATTGCGCATCTCGAGAACTATAACGAAAATGGAAGCGGGTCTGTAGTTTTATTTATTGAAAATTTAAGTGTAAATATTTGTAAATTTAAGAAAGATTTTATTTTAAGAGGGGGGCAGGTGGGCCAAGAGCAGTAGTTTTAAATTATAATCCAGATCTAGTAGGTTGTCGTGGTGTCCAGCGGATTTGTTTTGAAACAGATCAAAAATGTTTCATGTATGCTTTCCTCATATCAGCATTTCAGCCTCTAGAAGATGACGCTACCAAGACGAATTTAGATCACTGGGCTGTACATGGGAAGGAAGGGTCCAATTTCCCAATTGTAGATTTCTCTTGTTTAGAAGGAAAATACCCAGTAACGCTACGATCTATTGATATTTTTGAGAGGGCTAATGCCCATTTAAATATCGGCGTTACTGTGGTACAGTATGAAACTGAATTTGAAGATGGGGTTCGTTCTAAAAAGAAGGGGGTGGTTTTCCCTGTAAGGGGCCCGTCAGTTGATTTGGTCAAACACTGGGTTTGGTTGTTATATACACCACCTAGTGAACCGAATGCAATTGGCCATTTTAACCCGATCACAGATATTAGTAGAGTTCTGGGGGGTGGTAAGCATAAGGGGTATGTTTCTACTGTCCAACATGCCTCTCTAGATTTTGGAGTGAATTAAAGTTGCGAAATCACACGAGACACTGTAGACGGCATGGATATCAGACAGTGGAAACGGTTTCAGGGGATAGGGCCATTCTACGCTTTACAAATTTCCAAAACACCCTCCTCCAATGCAACAAAATGTCTTTAGACTGTGAAGCTAAGCTGGTGGAGGTGAACGATCCCCAATATCCAAACCAAATCAAAGAACACCAGGCCATTGCAGTGTCCTATGCACATGCGCAAAGAGACAGTTCTAACACCATGTGGTTGTTAGAAATAGTTGAGACATTGGATGAGAGCGAGTTCATGGTCAAGGCATTGACTAAACTAATTGGCACGGCTAATGGCGCTATTTCTCGTTATAAGTAATGACGCATTATCCAATGGTGCTGTCTGCAGAGGATCGTCTCGCGATTAAAAATCAAAAAATATGTTGGGTTTGTAAGAGGGAGTTTGTAGAGGAGGATAAGGGGACTAAAGGGAAAAGAGGGGGGAGGGGGAAAGTCAGAGACCATGATCACTTGTGGCAGGAAATATCATCTGGGGGTAGTAATTTTAGGGGGGTAGCGCATCAATCGTGTAATTTAAATGTTAGCCAACAGTTTTTGATCCCTGTTTTTATCCACAACTCTAATTACGACTTAAAATTTATTTTACCGGCACTGGCACGTATGCACAGGGAGGGAGGGGGAGTAGACAGTCCATGGGTAAATAATTCATTTACCTATAACATTATTCCCAAATCGGCCGAGAAGTTGTTGCTTCTCGAACTGAAATGGCAGGTAGTGGATAATGGACATACGTGCTGGAATAAAATCAGGTTTTTAGATTCTTTTAGTTTTTTTCCCAAAGCATTGAGTCAATTGATTCAAGTGCAGAAAAGCGACAATTTTGATAGCTTTCCCTTGCTTAAACAGCACTTTCCAGACAGTGAAATGTATGACTTATTAACCAGCAAAGGTGTATACGCATATGATTATTACTGTTCTGGCGCTCGCTTAAGCGAGGTGAAACTACCTCCAGTTGAAGCTTTTTACAATTCACTGACCAACAGTGAATGCACAGCTTAGGAGTATGAGTTTGCCAAGAAGGTGTGGTCCAAGGGGAATTGTAAAAATTGGTGGGATTATTGTAGACTGTACTTGGCCAGTGACGTTTTAACTCTGTTGGATATAGTCTGTAAGAATACAGACCAAATCTATTCAGAGTTCGGGTTAGATATAGGATATTATTTTTCCACACCCCATTTAGTGATGGATTTAATTTTAAAAATTAGTAGAGAGGAAATAGGCCTAATCACAGATGTAGATCAACACCTTTTTGTAGAGCGTTCAATGAGGGGAGGGTATGTTTTTCATGGGGACCGCGTCTTATCAACCGATCCGAGCGGACAAAGCACCGGTGTAAAGTCAAATGCAGTGTTTTTGGACATGAACTCGTTATACCCCTCGGCAATGGCCCACTACTCTTTGCCGTGTGGGAACTATCAATGGCTTGAGAATTCTTGTGAGTTCCCCGACATTACCACCGTCGAGGACAACGGGCCACAAGGATGGTTCTTTGAAATTGATGGTCACATTCCGCTGGCGCTTCACGACTCAGTCAAAGATTTTGTTTTTCCCTGTATCAATCGACCAGTGACCAGGGACTCGCTGAGTCCCTACAATCGATCATTGGTTGAGGATATGGGGATGCATTGGACCCCCTCTAAACAAAAACTGATTGCTGATTTGGACCCTAAGGAGAATATCGTTGTTCACCATGTGCTTTTGCACTGGATGGTGAATAATGGTTTCAAGATCACCAAAATACATAGGGTCCTGCAGTTCAATCAGCGACCATACTTGAAAACGTTTATCGATACTTTTGTCGATAAACGCTCTAGGGCAAACTCCAAGGTAGAGAAGGAATTGTACAAGCTCATTCTAAATTCAGCGTTTGGCAAAATGTGTGAAAGCGTACGTAACAGATCTCGCTGCGACGTTGTGACTGACCCTCTAGAGTGTGCACGAATTATTGCCGATCCCAATTTTACATCATTCACGAGCATAGAGGCTGGCATGGTTCTTCTACACAGGAAAAAGCGAAATGTGGTACTGAACAAGAATATAGCAGGCGGTAGTTCAGTACTAGAAATTTCAAAAAAGCTCATGTTGTCGTTCTTTTACAATGTGTGCAAGGTGCAATGGCCACGGGAGGGGGAGGTTCAAGTTTACTATGGGGAGACAGATTCTCTGCTGTTAAAGGTAAATGGGACTGAAGATTTATTGGGTGATTTAGAAAAGGGGGAACACATCAGCTCGCGGATGGATTTCACCAACTGGAATCCATCCCTCTACCCCGAGTTGGTGAAACGTCAAGCCCCCAACCAACTATTAATGTTAAAATCAGAGACGGGGAGTGATTTGATATCCAGGGGGGCGTTCCCGGGCCCCAAAGTTTATTGCGTTAAAACACACAGTGGGGATGAAAAGAAGACATGTAAAGGGGTGCCTACACATTTTTTAAAGAGCAATTTCAACATGAGCGTGTACAGAGACTGTGTAGAAAGTAGCCTAGTGCCGAGAGCACAAGTGCTTGCAATTCGCTCTCTACAGTATAGAAATTATACTGTGAGAGTGGAAAAAAATGCAATGTCCTGTATATCTGACAAAGTCTATGTGCTCGAGGATGGTATGAGCGTCCTGCCTCATGGCCACTATCGTATTTCAGACCGAGTTGAATGCATAGACTATCGTAAGCAACTTGGTCTGGATAAATTAACCTAATCTGAACTAACCAACTAACCACCACCACCACCACTGACCCAACTAACCCAGCCACTAACCTGTAGCAGTGACGACAACTATTGTTTTCACCTCCGTGGCTCACGGGGGGTGGGGGACCCTTCCCACGGCCGGCTTCCGAGGGGGGCCTACCTTTAAATTCACTGTAATGTTCAACTGTGCTAGTTCATGTTCCAAGTGTATTTTGTTGTACAGAAAAGTGTTTAAAGACAATAAGTGTTGTAGATGGACAAAAGTGTTGTACAGAAAAGTGTTTAAAGACCATAAGTGTTATTGATGGACAAAAGTGTTTATTTATAAAGTGTTATCATTGTTCATGTTGAACAAATAGAGTTTTCATGTTGACCATGAAATTTTGTCAGGTTCTTGTTGAACAAGTGTTATTTTTATCATTGTTCATGTTGAACAAATATTTGTTTTCATATTGCCGTAATAAATGCTGCCATGAAATATTGTTTTTGTTGTTCTTGAATAGATAGATCTATGGGGAAATTACTACTTATTCATTGGACACATATGATTTACAGTTAGTCATAGTCCGACTGTTGTCAACAGCATGTATCAATTTAAAACACCCTTCAGATCGTTTCTGTGTGGACCCTCAATGTCGGGGAAAACAACACTTTTAGCTAAAATAATTCAAAATTGCGATAAAATGTTTTTGGAAAAACCGAAAAAAATCAACTATTGCTATAGTATTTGGCAGGAGTCCTATGATAAAATAAAAGCTATTGCCACAACCATACCAATACAATTCATACGAGGACTTGATGTTTTCAATAGTATTGAACCGAACTCGTGGCTGATTATTGATGATTTGGCTGAATCCATTGAACAGTTCTCACAGGAAATGCTACAACTGTTCACCGTTCGCTCCCACCATGAACACATTTCCATAACCCTAGTTCTACACAATCTGTTTCATCAGAGCAAATGTATGCAAACCCTTGCTTTGAATTGCACTATCTATATTATCTATCGAGTTGTTCGTGATTCTAGCTCGCTCTTAACTCTCAATAAACAGATATACCCCGGTGCCCCAAAATTTCTGTTGTCAGCGTACACTCAGGCGACTAGCAAGCCCTACGGTTACATTTTGCTGGATCTTAATCAGAGCACGCCCGAGGATCTACGTGTAGTCACCGACATTTTCGACAATGAAATTACAGTATATCTTCCGGTGAACAGTAGAAAAGGCTATTAGTTGCCATTATGACACTGAAGAAACTACACGAACAACGGCATTTATTTTCCGTTTTAAGCACTTCAAAACCCTTGTTTAGGAAGGCCATACTCAAACATGGTGTTGACAATGATTTCATTAATCTAATATCTGAACTTTGTTTAAATTTAACTGAGGGCAATGTTCAACTGCCAGAAGGTGTTAGACAACAGACAAAGCAACATCGTTCCACTGTACGTGCCTTGGCTTGTAAAAACAAGGGAAACACTGTATGTGCCTGCTTGAAGGAGCCGTTTTCTTTTAAATTTGTTTCCCTTGTTTTTACAAGCCAAGTCACGTACAGTGGAACGATGTTGCTTTGTCTGTTGTCTAACACCTTCTGGCAGTTGAACATTGCCCTCAGTTAAATTTAAACAAAGTTCAATATTAGATTAATGATAGATATTAGATTAAGTTCAGATATTAGATTAATTAGATTAGACTCCAATGGCAATGAGAAGAAAAAGAAGAAGAAATTCAATGTTGGTGATACTGTTCGAATTAATAGAACCACCAATATTTTAGAAAAGGGGAATTATTTATGGAGCACCGAACTTTTTAAAGTGTCCAAAATCCTAGACACCGAGCCCACAACGTATCGACTACGAGACACTAAAGATGAAGAGATTCTCGGCGGCTTTTATGACTATGAACTACAAAAAGTTAGAAACACTAGTGAAATTTATCAAATTGAAAAGATATTAAAGAGTCGTACTCGTAGGGGCAAGAAACAGTTGCTTGTTCGCTGGCTAGGATACAACTCGGATTTTGATTCTTGGGTCAGTGCTGAAGATATTAACAATGCTCAATGATTTCTATGTGACTTTCATGTCCAATGTTTCTGATCTTCTCTACAGTGATCTGAATAAAACAAGTGATTTTTGGACGAAACTCTCCCCCACCATCAAATTCGACGGAAAGTATGAAGTGGCTCTTGTCGACTGTATTCTCAAAAATACCTATGACATCCTGAGAAAGGATCGTAAATATGAAATAAAAATTAGACCCTATGATTGGCCGCCACCACCAGGTGATCAAGAACAAATTCAAAAAATCAATTGGATGGATTATCCATATATTGAATTACCCTACGAGGAACTCACCTGTATGAATGATTTATGTCGTTCTATTAATAAAAGAATTTCCGCTCGTAAAAAAGGAGCTTTTCATTTCAACGATTCAAAGGAGGAGGGCAAGATCTACATTAGTTCACCTATTGCCAGCGAGAAGGTTATTCTCAATGATAACCTAAAGGATGTTCTTGGCTTTAAGCTCAATATAATCAATGGTAAAAGTGCCGGAAACACTAATTTCATTTTTGCTGACTACCCACCTGCCTTCTCCACAGACACTTGTATATTTCTCTACGCCTCATTTGTGGAAACATCTCGGGTTGGTAATTCAAATGTCCCCCTCCTACGAGTTCTTGAACGAAAAACCAATTAAGAGCATATTCACCACTACAATATAAAGCATCTTCAGTATATTCCCGTAAACACTTCCTATTTGGAACTCTGTCAGTTAACACTGAGAACTGAATTAGGTGATCCCATAGTAATTTCAAAGGGTTTGGCTGTGATTACATGTCATTTTCGGCCCATCGTTCAACAGCAAGATGTCTAATAGAAAAGTAGTATACACTTGTCCTGATATTGACTGCTATGTTAATACTCTTGGCCCAAGACAACAGGGCAATGGAATGGACTATTACAAGGGTTGCTCGTCAATGTCTGGCTACGGTCTTGGCAGTTGGTTTGCTAAGCTGTTTCGCTCTTCACTACCACTGGCTAGAAAATATCTTGTACCGGCTGCGACAGATTTTGCATCCTCTACACTATACGATTGGGGCTCTGGCAAGGATTTTAAAAAAAGTGCTTCGGAAAATCTTTGGTCCAGTGCGCGAACCCTTGGCGAGAAATTAAAACAAAATGGTAAAGGTTTAAAAAGGTCAAGAAACAATGCATCACTCATCAGTCTCTACTCAGGACGGAAACGAAAGACATCATCCCTCTTGTCAAAGAAAAGAAAAAAACAGCCGACACGTAGTGTAAGCAGAAGCCCCAGGAAAAAAATTGTTAGATCGAAACTAGATTTCTTCTCTTAAGATGTCCTACCTGCCGCATAAGGATTCTCAACCTTCAATCACCGCCTCATTGAATCTATTCAATGCTGAAAATGTTGATGTGAGTGTCAAGCATGGATACTATGAACAATTTTATCCACAACAACCCCTCTCTGATAATATCCACTTTCAAGTTTATTCCAATGAAGACTACTTTATGGACATGTCTTCAACATTTATAGATTTACAAATGAAAGTCCGGAAATCCGATAATACAATGCCAGTTCGAGCCGATGGGATATCCTATGAAAATTGTATACTACATAATTTATTTCGTCAAATTAGTGTCTACATCAATGGCAGACTGGTGAGCACAAGCAACAATCTCTCAAACCATACAAGCTATATGCAATTCATGTTGATGACACCCAAGTCATACAGGGAATTGAGAGGCGCCTCCAATGGATATGAATATATTACTAATACTGATAGTACAGATGCACTTAAAAATGCTACAACTAGTGAAGTACATCTAGTTGGAAAAATATATCATGAAATATTTAATATACCCCAATGGCTGCCGCCGAATGTTAAAGTGGATATAAAATTGACGCTTGCACCATCCAATTTCATTTTGAGAAAAGAACTTGCTGCCAATCCCGATGTAAGTCTCTCCCTCACCTCGGCAATACTTCATGTACGCAAACAGCAGGTTATGAGTTCTGTTGCTTTGGCCGTGGAAAAGCTAAGAACCAATGGTAACAACATTAAACTTCTTGTTCCCCATACGATCACCAATCAACGTCACATTGCCATGGGGTCACGCACCTTCACTGATTCATCCTTTATCAATGGCGAAATCCCCTCAAAACTTGCATTGGCATTTGTAAAGAGCGCCAGTGCAATAGGATCGTGGACTGAATGCCCACATAAATTCGAGATGTTTGGACTTTCATCTCTTGTGTGCAAAGTAAACGGTATCCCACTCTACAATCTATCCTTTGATAAATCCTATAGAACTCTGTACGAGTTGACCATGCAAACCCTAGATCATGATTCGCAACTATTTGAAAATGGTATAACCGAAGAAATGTTTGCTAAAACACATGGTATCATTGTACTGGATTTGTCTGGCACACAGGATATGAGTATAGTACGTACAGGGACTGTGCGTTTAGAGTGTACATTTGCCGACCCATTGGCTGAGAGTATTGCACTAATCTCACTAAATCAATATGAAACCTATTGGGAAATCACTCCCGAAGGCAGTGTTCTACTAGACTTGGCGCCATGAACACCAGTCAAATAATCAATGTATTTAATATGGATCCCTACATGTCCCAGTACAAATCCTATTGTGTACCCTCAGACTATCTTGGAAAAATTCAAAGTGCGAACAATACCTTGATTATTGTTAATAGCAGTCCATCGACGGTGCTGACGGGTCATTGGCTGTGCATCTATCAAACAATGAAAACGATTGAATTTTTTGATCCTCTTGGTCTACCCTATACATTCTACACACCCCACATCAGCAACTATATTGAGAGCAGTGGGAAAACTATTATTCAAAATCGAAAGAGGGTGCAGGATCTAACGACTAAAAGCTGTGGCTTCCATGCACTACTATATTTTGTATTCCGATGTCGCGGCTATACTTACAAGCAGTTTCTCCACGTTTATGGTGACAATCTGCGTCTGAACGACTTTCTAGTGGAAAATATTCTCTCGGACCTAAACAGTGTTGATTTCAGTGCCCTAAGAGTAAAGTGCTTTAAAAATGTTTGTGAATTTGTTTATTAATAAAATGTATATATACAACAATGTCTTTAAATCTTCACTTTTAGATTTCTTCATCGGTGTATAGGCAACTGTCGTGAACCACTAATGCTGGTAAATTATTTGGATTCACTGTACATTGATCTTGATTGACTGCAAAGTCAGGGTCACATTTTCTGCAGTACAATGTAACTTCACTCTTGTCATATCTCTTTGTATAGTCAATGATACTATTTGCATTCATATTATGAAATTCACGAGTTTCAATCTGTCTATTTGAAGCAATATCACATACAGTGTTTTCAAGTGGTGAATCACATTCGGTAACTGCCAAATAAAAATCGCTTGGTTTATAGTCATAGTAGGCAGTGTCGTCACAGCGATGACGTAGAAACCAGATTGTCTTGTTACCCCAACAGTTGAATCGTAGACCAGATTCCTCTTCCCAGAATAATTTAAATCCACGACGATACCAATCTCGTAGAAATAAACTAAAATCACGTTTAGGATTCTTTCCAATCATAGCGGGGTAAGTATTCTCCCACTGATCACATTTATCATAGTGACAATTGGAGCACAGGTGCCCTCTAGGGTGAGAGTCACACACGTCTTCAAGACATGAATTACATCCTTTAATTTGTACTGCATAGCCTCTATGTAATTTGCGAGGATTACATAATTTACACTTTTCACTATAGTCATCAATAATTGTACAATTCTCACATTGAGTCCAACGGCCAAGAGTGTACATGCACAATGGACATATATAGAATATTTTTTGGTTTCCGATGGCAACTCTCTCACAGCTAAAACGAAACTGATCGTCTTCGCTCGATAAATTCAAAGTGGAGGAAAGGGGAGAGGAGTAGCTCTGTGACGTTACCTCTTTCGAAGGAGGAGCCATCTACATTGAATCCATTGGCAATGATTTCAAAAGTATATCCACAATATGATTCTGCTTTGTTCCAATTAATATATCAATAAATTGACTATAAGCACTTGAGTCACATTTTAAAAGTTTCATACAATAGTCCAATGGGTGAGAATCAGTTTTCATTATATTGTCAAGTGTTCCCTGAGAGAATATCCTGCGTTGAAGAGATAACTCGAGAAAATCGTCATCCAAAATCAAATGTTTTTCCATAAACACTAGATTTGATCTAATTCTCTCTTTCTCAAATTTATTCATTTTTCAGTCCTTTCACTCTGACTGCTGACTCTAGACTAACCAGAAAAGAAAGGGAACATTTTCGATTTCGAAACAATTTTATTGAATAATTATAAAATCAATAATACTAAGCATGTACAATTAGCGATAGAGTTTATTGTCTTCGATATGTTTCACCAATGCACTTAAAGCATATTGAAGTCTATTCACATGTGCTATATCAACTTTAGCGGCGAAACATAATTGATCCTCCATTTTAAATTTGCTCAAGGATATCACATATCTTGCATATACTGCATCCCATTCCAGACAAAGCCGCGATCCTTTCGTGATTTCCACCGCAATGTTTGGTGCTCTTGTATTATTACCATCAACTTCACTATCAACTTCTAATATGGTAAACATTCCACTCATTATTACAAATATATATCCAAATGAGTATAGTCAAAACTATTCTTCTCACTCCTTTGAATTCTATTCACAGACTAATAAAACTATATCAAAAATCCTTTCCTTATATTCCCACCGCTGCTAATATGTAAACAAGCCCTCTGATTGGCTGAGAAGGAAACACGTGATCTAGCGGTTTCCTGGAAACTCATAACATTTGCCTCGAGCAACAACAACAAATACTATTTCTGGATCATAACATTCTTCCCTAGCATACAACAACAACAAATACTATTTCCTGACATCATAACATTCTTCCCTAGCGGGCACTTGGCCAAAAACAACAACAAATACTCTTTCCTGACATCATAACATTCTTCCCAGGCACTTGGCCAAAAACACACCTGCAGAAAGAGACCTTGGAGAAAGAGGTCATTGACACTGTCCCCATTAAACTATGTAAAAAAGTTGTAGGTGGCAGCAGGGGTGAGGGGTGGGAGTTTTAAAGAAAAGTGTCCGGATCGGGATTCGAAGGGGTATTGTACTCGTGGGAGTATAAGATAGCCTTCTACTCATTAGGCACCTTATTGCTGAGACATGACGTTTCGGTGTTGTTAATGTGCTTACACCGTGCATGTAAATGGTTGGAACGCGAGAAACGTTTTCTAGAAGCCTGAAATCTTTGATAGAGTCAAAGCCACTATTAGATGCAACCTAGTAAAGAGCGAACCAAGGGCCATAGAAAGCAAAAGTTTCGAGAATATTTAGAAAAAAAAAACTGTCTAGTTAGAATAAATTGCCATTTGTAAGTGATTTAGGATTGATAACTATTATTTCGATTAATATTGGTAGTACAATATTATTACGCATACAAATTTATAGACAATTCAAAAAAGATTCTAAGACCCCTCGAAAATAGCGTCGTATCGAAATAAAAAGTGAACTATTGGCATATTCATGGTCCATAACCCATGACATAGGGGAATTAAAGCTTCTTGAAAAACAATGAAAAACACTAGATGCATGGGAAGTACTGATACATCCCATTCTTTCTTCGCCACTGGTGGGACACTAAAACTTTATAAAGAGCTGTTTAATGACTCATTTGAAGCCATATTTTTATATCTACGAGCTTGTTTTAAATTAGAATAGATAACGCCATCACAAAGTGCCAGATGGCAACTAAAGTGACACTTTTATTCTGAAAAAGGCACTTTGTCCTAGGGGCACGGATTTGATTCCTGGCGTGGCTGGTTACTAGGTTTGGAACGGGGGTTCAGTGGCGTGACTCTGTAAGCTCAGCCAGAGTCAACCCGGCCCTAACTGGCAACCTGGAGAAGTATGGGGAGGGTAAGCAATAAGGGTGTGCGAAAGCACAGGATGGCTGGCCCCTAACACCCCATTACACTTCCTGGCTGAAGGGCCATGAAACGGAGATCAGCACAACCGGTTTGGACCTTGAGGGTCTAGTGCTGTCATACTTACTTACTTTCTTACATTTCACGATTAGATAGGCTGGAAAGTAGAAGGGGTTATCAAAAATACTACTGGTACCAAAGAAGAAGTCTCCCTTCTGCTTAATCGTCATCTCAAGCCCCTTAATCATGGTTTCAGGGGTAGCTGTAACTTAGGAAAAGCAATCCACGACCTGTAGTAACCATAAATTTAAAAGTAAGTTATGAAAAGAAAAAATGTCTTGTGAAACTTATTGCCAAATCTTAAAAACTAGCAGTCGAATAAAACTGTTTAGAATAGAATTGAAACAATCACATACGTAGGGTTTCAGGCCTAAGCTGTCCCAAGGGAGCTCCATAGACGCTTAAAATTCTCTCCCCTAAATTCAAAATATTTTTTATCTAAAAAATATTTAATTTAAATTTCTTTAGTTTGTTAAAAGTGAATTATAATTTGATTATAATTTAATCGTTATTTTACGATTGAGAGAGAGTGAAATAATTTATTAACCAAAATAACGCTTACATAATCTTTCAACAATCATCGGGGAAACCCATTGGGGTGTATATGATGGTTGTTTCCATCCTTATAATCTACTAACATATATTCACACTTTACCTATAAATCAAAATCACGAAAACAAAAAACAAAAAACCAATAGTGAAGATATAACAACTTTTAACTATTAGCACACATTATTAAAGAATATCGTCGATAAACCATAAACGACGTGGAAACGAATTACTAGTGAGACATACTTATATCAACTTAAATCATTAACAATTTCCCAGACAGTAACGTTTCAACCCACTCTTGAACGGGCTAACATTATCTGTCACCTTCATACCCTCAGGGAGTGAATTCCACAGCTGTGGTCCTGTAAAACGCGGAAATAAAGATCCGCGTTGAGTAATCCGAGCCTTAAACACTATCCCTGAAGAATGCCTAGTTTCATAGCAGTGATAAAACAAGTTAGACTTAAAAATTTCCCAAAAGCACTCCGGTGAATAACGATTCAAAAATTGATAAACAAAAATAGCTCGTTGATAATCTCTTAACTTATATACCTTTAGAATTTTCACTTCAGTGAAACAACTCAAAGTACTATTTTCAAATCTCTCATAATCTCCTAAGACACGAACAGCTTTATTTTGTAAAATTTGAAGTCTGTTAGAACTTGACAAAAAAGAACTAGTCCACAGCAAACAATTATAAGATAGATACGGACTGTTAAGAGAATGATAGAGGATCATTAGAATTCTTGGTGGGAGCTCATTCGTTTGCCTTCTTATAAGACCAAATCCTCTTGCCACTTTTGCTGCTACTGCATCACAATGTAATTTCCAAGTCAAATTGCAATCAAGATAAAAAACCTAAATATTTTACGGTAAAAGCTTGTTTTAAGAATACACCATTCAGACATATTTTATTATTTAAAATAATGGGAGTGCAAATTCTACAAAAAGTCATGAAATACGTCTTAAAAACATTGACAGATAAACAGCTACTTCTCGTAAAACTTGCCAGTTCATTTAGGGCCTTATTTGCCTTTTCAATCAAAAGATTTTCATAAGATGATGTTACTGTAAACACAGTGTCATCAAAAAAGGATGTGATTAGTGTCCCAGGAATATAAAATCGCATGGTATCTACATAAATTAGGTAAAGTAAAGGCCCAAGCACCGAACCTTGTGGAACTTCGCAATGGACTCTATAACTTCTTGATTTGCAGCCATCAAAATTCACTCTAAGTGTTCTCCCTCCAAGCTAAGACTCAAACCGATTCAAACATACATCCTGAACACCAAAATAACGTAGCCTGCTCAATAAGATCTTAAAAACAACAGCTTCAAAAGCTTTGCTAAAATGTACGTAAATTGAAAGCACCAGCTCCCCACGTTCAAGTACATAATTAACAAAACTGCAAACAAAACATGATTGCATGTATCGTAGAATGGGCTTTCCTGAATCCAAACCGTATTTCTGCGAGAAATCCATGTAGATTCAGATGGTTATACAATCTTCTATGCATGACCTTTCCATATAGCTCTGAGAACAAAGACAACATTGAAATCGGTCTCCAGTTCGAAGGACCTGTCTTCAGACCTCCTTTATGCAAAGGGATAGCCATGGCCTCTTTTAATCTAAAGGAAACTCGCCCTTTTTCAGCGATATGTTAATCAAATATACAAGGCAGGGTAACAAATATACCATTACTAATTTAAATGTTTGCAGATTGAGGTCATAACTCCCAGACGAATTTGACTTCATCAATCCTATTATTTGCTTCATCTCCTATAGATTAGTTTCAGGAATTTTCATGTTTACCCCCAAACCTCTTTCACCTTTAAAATGTTCAATAATTTTACTGCTATCACTATTTGAAATTTCACTTACTGATTTACTTATTTTCGAAAAATACTCACCCATAACATCAGAAATTTCCATCCTTTCAACAACTATTCTATCGTCAACTTTTAGGCCACCTGGATTTTCAATTTTCTTGTCACCATTTAGTAATTCATTAATAGTTTTCCACGTAACTTTTGTGTTCTCTTTATTATTTTCAAATTTCTTTCCATAATATTTTTTAACCCAAAATCTGCGAAGCCGATTAATTTCATTTCGAAGTTTTTTAAAGTCATTGAACACGTCCTTTGACTTTGAATTCAAATAAAGTACTTACAAATCATTTCTTTATTGGATTAGTCGAAGAAGCTCCAGGGTTACCCATGGTTTTCTAGGAGTAGATTTCTTCAGCTTGACAGTTCTCAATGGACATGTTGAATCAAATATCGGTTGAACAATACCTATAAACTTATCAAATACAGCGGATGGACTTTCATTTTCATCATAAACCTCGTTCCATGAAAGAACACTCAGTTCTGGCCTAAATTTATCAATATACTCTTTTTTCAGAAACCTTTTCTTTATCCTCTTTATTTTTGGCTTTTGTGTACGTAGGAAGGAAGTCACTGCGACCACTGAAAAATGATCAGAAGACTCACAAATTATTACATCAGCATAAAAAGTAGCCTGTAGGCGAGATTGAACAAATATGTTATCGATTAATGTTGCTGAATGTTGAGCACCACGCGTTGGAATTTCTACTAGAGGTTATAGATCCTGACTAACCATAAGGGTAAAAAACTCTAAATAATCATTATTCAAACACAAAAGATCAAAATTAAAGTCATCCGTGCAAATAAACTCGGAAGTACTCAACTGGATCTCATCTAAAACTCGACCAAAACCAAGTGCAAACTCTTCCCATTGAGTGAGTACTCGGTGGCTTACATACCTCACTTATTAAAATCTAATTCCCACCAATTTCCAGCTTCTCTCCAAATGGAACAATCCTCCCTCATATTAGCCACAAGATGCTCCTTAACTAGAAATGCTAAACCTCCACGTACCATCGTCTTTCTATTTGTTACAATAAGCTGGTATCCTGGAAAACTAAAAAGGGACAAAGAATGTTCTGACGTTAAAAAAGTCTCCCATAGGTCTATAATATCAAATCTGGAATTTGTACTATCAAGCATCTACAGAATTTCACGATACGATAACGTAACGTGACAATTCCAATGACCAAGACAAAACGAATTTTCATCAGCATTAAATACCTAAGAAAGCAGATAACCACAACTTTAAGATAACTTGGCGCAATACAGCTTCTAAAAAAAAAAAAAAAAAAAAAAAAAAAAAAAAAAAAAAAAAAAAAAAAAAAAAAAAAAAAAAAAAAAAAAAAAAAAAAAGGTAGTGAAAATTTAATGACTTTAAATAATTAGCATACACTATCAAATAATATAGTCGATAGACCATAAACTACGTGGAAATGAATCACCAGCGAGACGTGCATAAATCCGACCTTGATTAGACCACACTTGCTTATTCCCATATTTACCCCGTGCTAAGTTCAGAACACCACGTCTTCGTTTCGTTAGATTTTCGAACACAAAATACCAGTGCGAGTTAATTTGGACTTATCTTTAAAAACTTTAGAAGCAAGGTCTTTAGACTTATATGTTACAACTATAGGGGTAATTGCATTCTATTTAATATTACCTTTGCTTAGATTTAATCTTTTAACTTTAATCTTTTAACACTTCGGCGCAAGAGAAGTAGGCTAAAAAAAAAAAAAAAACATTTTTGAGTTTAATGTGCAACGGAAAACGAGGCGAGAAACGAAAACTAATTTATTCCTGAAAATATACCCTTAATATCTTGTGTGCGAAGCTAAGTAAGAATGTAAAACCATAAAGATACCTTTCGCTTGAACTGAAGTCTTGCATCCTCATTTAGCTAGAAAGCTAAAATACTAAAGTGGTATTTGAGGGGGCACTAATAAAGTGTGGCAGGAGGGGGAGTTGTACCCCTCTAAAGTTCTTATCCCTTCTTCTAGACTTTCAAAAATACTTTGTTCCTTACTTTTATTAAAAAAAAGTGCCCCTTCCCCTGAAAAACCATTGGGGCAATGAATATAGGATATTCGATGTGCCCATTGTTTACACATACGAATTGTTGCTGGGAAGGGGGATATGTTTTATCCTCGGCCCCTTATGGCTAAGGGTATTAAGGTGACGCTTTCAGGGAATATCGAGGGGAGTGTTGAACTAGTTCAAAATGAACTATTTGGACGCAGGCTGTAAAAAGGGCTTATCAGGAATTACTTCAGGAACTGCTTACATTATTAAATTGAAACTTTCAGGACATGACGAGGCGGATGCTCAACTGACCAAACGATATTTTGTACATGCTACTACTACTATAACAACAACTACTACTAATACTACTACTACTACTGCTAGTAGTAGTACAACTACTGCTACTACTACTGCTACTACTACTACTACTGCTACTGCTACCACTACCTTTAGTCAGGGTTCAACTGAACAAAAGGCAGTATGTGCATGCTTACACTACTACTACTGCTACTAAAACTAGAACAACAATTACTGATACTGCTAAGACTTAGGATTCTAAGGTGAAAATTTCATGGAATGTGTAGGGTGGAGTTGAACTAAAACAAAACAAAATGTGTTTGAAGTTTATCAAAAAGGCCTATCTGGAATATAACGCCTTTAGAACGCTTTTGTAAACTTAAAGGGTATGATGATAGGGATGTTGAACTAGCCAAAATAGAATGTGTACATGCTGCTACTACTGGTATTTCTACTGCTGCTACTACTACTGCTATAACTACTACTAAAGCTAAGGGTAATAAGAGGAAATTTCACGGAATATTGAGAAGATGTTGAACCTCCTCAAAACACAGGCCTTCTACCGCATGGGCATTCAAGCTGTCAATAGGGCGTATCAGTAATATTTCAGGAACGGCTTAGGGTAAAGTTCTACTACTGCTGTTACAACGACTACTACTACGATTACTACTACTAAGGCTAAGAAAATTAAGGTCAAAGTTCCAGGAAATGTTAAGGGGGAGGTCAAACAAAATCAAAAGATGCTATGTGCATGCAGGTTGTCAGAAGGGTGTATGAACAATACTAAAGTAAGGGACTAGAGCATTAGATTGAAACTTGCTGGTTATGTTAAGGGGGATGTTAGACTAGCCAAAAGGTTCTATGTGTATGCTACTGCTACTACCTCTACTGCTACTATTATTACTACTACTGCTACTAAGGTTAAGTGTATTTTGGTGAAAATATCAGGGAATGCTGAGGGGGTTTTAAACTAATTCAAAGCACACTATGTGCATGCATGTTGTCAAAAAGGCATATCAGCAATATCCCTGCGACGGCTTAGGGCATTAAGTTGAAAATTTCAGGGCATGTTGAAGTGGCTACTTACCCAAAGGTATTATGTCCACATTGCTATTCACTACCACTACTACTAATACTACTACTACTATGACTATTACTACTACTGAGACTAAAGGTATTAAGGTAAAACTTTCAGGGTTCGTCTTAGAGTTTGTTGAACTAAATCAAAACCCGCTATGCGCATGCAGGCTGCCAAAAGGGTGCATTTGCCATATCTCAGAAATGACTAAAGGTATTAAGCTGAAACTTCCAGGGCATGTTTAGGGGGATGTTTAACCAAATAGAGCTGCTAAAAGTGCGTGTCTGCAATATCCGCGGAGTGGCTAAGGGCATTAAGGCAAAAGTTTCAGAGGGAATTGAATTAAATCAAACTATGCTAAATGCATGCAGTTTGTCAGAGAGGCGTATCAGTAATATATCCAGGAACGGCTTAAGGTATCAAACTGAAACTTTCAGGGCTACAAGTACTGCTACTAGCACTACTACTACTACAACTACTTCTACTACAACTACTACTTATGGCATATTGAAGGGGCGATTAACTTAATTAAAAGAGACTACGGACATTCAAGGTTGTCTAAAGCGTCTATCTGTGATACCTCAGGAACGCCTTTATAGCATGAATTAACATGATAGTGGTCAGAATGGCTTCAACCGTATAGCAGCCCAGGGATTCTGCAGATTCCCATTTTATTTTATTAATTTATTTTAAATAATATTTATTTGAAAATATATTTGTTGGAGCACCCCCCAGCATAAATTTTGTATCTGCCACTGCTTAATTTTTTTTTTTTTTTTTTTTTTTTTTTTTTTTTTTTTTTTTTTTTTTTTTTTTTTTTTTAAACAAACTATTTCTCCTCTGTTCTCCACGGTATGTATTTTTTTAATTTCCAAACGAACAATTTCATTGATTTCATTGATGTACCCTCTACGCTAACAAACAAAAAACATATTGAAAACACTGTCTTGTAAAAAAGAATGCATAGGCCTAAATTTAGACAACCAAAACTGAATAAATGTAATTGCTTGGAGACAGGGCCATATCCAGGATTTTTTTTAGGGGGAGGGGAGTTTACAGATGGATATTTTTTTTTTGGGGGGGGGGACAATTTTTTTGTTTATATTTTATTCAAGTTACGTTTTAACGAGTTAAAAAAAATTCGATTGGTTCCCCCCCCCCTTGATACGACTTTGCTTGGATATTCCACCACCAATTAAAAAAAATCCAACGTCTGCCTACCTAATTTCCTTTCTTCTTTTTTTTTTGCTTAAATTTACTTCTTCCAGATTTACCTGAATACCAGATTTCCAGAATACCTTAAATTCACCTAAATTAATAAAATTTTGTCCTTACTCAAGCTTACACAGGTAATTTTGGTCATTAGCTTGAACAATTTAATGAACACAATTCGGCTCCATGTTTTTATTTTTGTTTCAAATTTAACCCTATCACCGGGAAAATTTATTCATTGAGACATTGACGTATGTGTACGTGCCTGTCTGCAAAAAGGAGTCAATTGGAGATTACGTCTTGTTTTTATGCCGTGAGAAGCATGGGCACCCTATTGGGGGGGGGGGGCAGAGGGGGGCTCCAGCCCCCCTGGCTGAATGATTCTGCCTTATATTTTATATTTTTGTTTCGAGATTTCTATTGTATAGCATTAGAAGTGCCGATTGGGCCACCTAAGCCCCCCCCCCCTAAAATTCAGCTTATGGGCGCCAATGGTGAGAAGTACACCAATGAGAGACAGTGCACATCCCCTGAAACAGTACTTTTATTTTCATTTATGTAGATACTCTTACGTAAACATATACATCTTGTATTTCTACATTTTATATGGAGTTTATGTCATATAGAAAACGAACGCGGAAGTAGAAAAAAATTAGCTAAAAATAATGGACAACTTAAAAAAGCCGAGGGGCTGCCCATTCTGGTGTATATCTTGGGAGGACAACTTGTTCCTGCACGTCAGGAGCAACTCTACCACAACACGCCTAGTCAATCCACGAATAAAAAAACTCACCCCATGTTTGACACACTTCCACCATTTGTGGCGCGTGCCACCTGGTGTAAGCAGTTTTTGAGAGTGGGGCACCCCTTGAAAAAAGCTGTGTTTGTTACTATGACCATCATTGAGTCGGGATAAGAATCTTAGATTTTCTTTTTTCAAGTGGTATTAACAGTCTAGGAGCTTCTAAAACTTCCGTCTTGCCATACACAAGGTTCAAAATCCTATCGAAGATAATATGAAGCATTCACATATGGATGTTGTCCTATAGTGGGTTTTATGCTAATTTAATGATATTTACTTACATTCAGATTCCTTAGGCTTGGCTCCCACAACTTTTTGACGAATTTAGTTAGCTTCGAATTACACCAATCAACCTTTTAATTGTTTTACTTTTGTGAAGTTTACTTGAATTTATAATAACAATAATATTTTATTATTTACTTATGTCAGATAAGAAAACATATAGTAATTAAATATAAAGAAAAGTCAATTTGAAAATGAATAAAAGTAACCTAGCAGGTGAAAAATATAATAATAGTATAATAAACTATAGTGAAATATTGAAAAATATATATAGTGAAATAGTGAAAAATAGTAAAAAATATAATAATATGAGATGGCTTAAGATTCGAAAATCAAACAGCCGAATATCGAATATTTTTTCGAGACCAAGTGGAAACAAAACAGATAAACTTGGAGCAAAACACCTAAAGGTCGCAATTTGTGTTGGGCAATATTTTGACTAACCGATATATCGATATCTTTACTTTTCGGTATTGGACATAACAAAATCAATATTTTGAAGCAGATTTTTGCTCAGATTAACTCTTGATTTTGCCAAGCTTCAATAATAAAAATTGTAATTAAAGAGTACTTTGCGTAATTTTTTTTTGTAAATTCGAATAATGTAAAATGAAATAATAAATGGAAAATTGGATTACATAAATGAATATTAAGAAAACTAGATTTGATATTGCTCAGGGCAAAGAAGAAATAAATTATTGACTATTTTTGGCATTAAAAAAGCAATATGTCAATATTTTCCCTGATGGTCGGTTCCATTTTTTTATGATTAACCGACCAACCGTTAAAAACACTCTCGGAAGGGATGCTGGAGGCAGATGTGGACATTAATTTTGTGGCAACCTCGTATAGGTATTTCCGACACCCCATATTACAAGACTTGAGTGGAAAGGTGATAGTATTGCTAGTAGATACTAAATACCTTATGAATCCTTTTATGGCCCATGTATACATAAAATTGTGCATGTTGGATCTTTTTTGCTGGATGTTCACTGATAGAGGGCAGAAAAAGCTGAAAACAGTCAGAAATTTCCAAATATCATTTTCAATATCAATAATTACGTTTCAATATTCAATATTTGGTCAAATATACAAAACTCGATATCGAATATCGCCCAACATTGGTCGCAATAGACCGACTACAGTCTTGCAAACATTTTACGGTAGTATTTACTCATAATAGAAACAATGCTTGACCACCCAATCCCCATATCGAGCACCTAGAGCCCAAACAGGGGCTTAAGCTTGGCGTTGATACCCCGCCTGAACGAGAAGATCGTGAATTACTTGTAATCGAAGTTCACAACTACTTGGTAGATTAAAATAAAGCTATACATTTTTTTTTACAACTGAATGGTAATCTAGAAGAAGCCCCACCAATCAGAAGAATGAACTTGTATTTGTCAACATTCAGAGAGTGACGAATAGGGGAGAGAGAAGAGGTAGCAAAATTAATATAATTAGAAAGCTCACGGTGTTTGTGACTAGTTAGAAAAAAACTGATCTGCTTGGTAACAGACGTAACATTTTTTTTTTTTTTTTTTTTTTTTTTTTTTTTTTTTTTTTTTTTTTTTTTTTTTTTTTTTTTTTTAAGCAATAGGAAATTATTAGTCTTATTTGACAGTCAACTAAATCTAAGAGTATTTATGGTGGACATCATAAGAAAAAAATTATAAAGCCCTGAAAATGTCAAATTTTGAGAATTTACTTTCCATTACGTGCAGTCTTTCTGCTCTCATCATGAGCTGTAAAACTTTTGTTGAGGTTGTTCCTTGTCAGACCTTCACCAGTGCAAGGATTCGTAAGAATATAGCCTTATTGACTTTTTCTTTGTTGGGCCAAACTCCAAATTATAACTAATGCTACTACTACCACTACTTCTATTACTGATACTACTAATATTGTCACTACTACTGATACTACTACTACTGATATTACTATTACTACTTCTACTACTATTATTGCTACTATTACTACTACTATTACTACTACTATTACTATTATTACTACTACTACTATTACTACTACTACTACTACTATTACTGCTGTTACTGCTACTAATACTACTACTAGGCTACTCCTAATAAAAACGAATTGCAAACCTAATTCAGATAAATTCAACACAACTTTGCACCTTCCACCTCCACCTCAATCTGTTCAATGCTTCACTATTTACCTTACAATTAAGTTCCAATCTCCTTTAAGTTGTTTCCTATTACCTTTTCCCATTTAAGGAAGTCTTGCTTTTCGTTTGATTCTACGTGATGGACGATTAGACGATAAATGACTGATGGGCGATGATGGGCAATATTTGAAAGCCTATCACCCTTCGTCCATGGAACGTGACCTAGCCATTTTAAATTTATTCCATTTTAGCCTTAGAAAGTGGAATCAGCCTATATTTTCAGTACAGCTAACTTTAGGTTTACGTTCCGTTTCTTTAGCTATCCTTAGGACAATTCTCCTGGAGCATGTTAAAGTGGAAAATGTACTTTTTTTTAGAAATTTTTTAGCCAATATCTCTATACTAATTTAATATTTAAAAAATGTCAGAGGACGTTGAATCAAACAGTTCGTGGTAACGAACTGTAAGTAACGAGCGACCCGGCTCAATGGTAACCGAAACTCTAAAAAACTGAATTTTGATACCAATAGATACATCAAAAGAATCAGATTTTAATTCTGATTTCCAATATATAAGTTTCATCAAGTTTAATCTTACCCATCAAAAGTTAAGCGCCTCAGAAAATTTGGCTAATTTTCGAAAAAAGGGGGAAAGACCCCCAAAAACTTATAGAACCTTAATGAAAATCACACCATCATATTCAGCGTATCAGAGAACCCTACTGTAGAGGTTTCAAGCTCCTATCTACAAAAATGTGGAATTTTCCATTTTTTTTGCCAGAAGAAAGATCACGGATGCGTGTTTATTTTATTTTATTTATTTATTTTTTTTCTCAGGGGTGATCGCATCGACCCAATGGTCCTAGAATATCGTGGGAGGGCTCATTGGAACGGAAATTAAAAGTTCTAGTTCCCTTTTTAAGTGACCAAAAAAAATGGAGGGCAACTAGGCCCCCTCCCACGCTCATTTTTTCCCCAAAGTCACCCGATCAAAACTTTGAGATAGCCATTTTGTTCATCATGATCGAAAATATGATAAAAATGTCTTTTAGGATGACATAATCCCCCAAAGTCCCCGGGGGGAGGGCTGAAAGTTATGAACTTTACTCAATGTTAACACATAGTATTGGTTATTGGGAAGTATACAGACGTTTTCAGGGGGGATTTTTTCTGGTAGGTGGGGGGAGGGGTGGGTCGGGGGATATATGGGAGGATCTTGCCATGAAGGAAGTTTTCATGGAGGAAGGGGCATTGCTATGAAGGGGGTGAAGGATTTCCCAGCATTGTTAAAGAAAGAAATCAGAAATTAAATAAAAAAAACAAGTTTTTCAACTGATCAACTGGTTGTGATTAAGCGGTCATTTTAAAGAATTGGAAAAAAAATTGAACTTTAGCTTAAAGAGCAGGGTATTGACTAGGGGGCGAACCCCCTAATATACGTGTTAAAAATTTATGAATATAGAAGTTCGTTACGTAAGTTAATTCGTAAGTTACGTATATTTATTAATAATAAAAACGTTCGTAAATAAAATTAAACAAGTTTTGAGAAAGCCATTTAACCAAATAAAAGTACAATTAATATGCAAATTTTTGTTTTAATTATTCATGTACGGTGAGCCAAAATCAAAACCTGCATTAATTCAAAAACGTTCAAAAATTAAATAAAAAAAAACAGGTTTTTTAACTGAAAGTAAGGAACAACGTTAAAATTAAAACGAACAAAAATTATTCCGTATATGAAGGGGGCTGTCCCCTCCTCAACGCCTCGCTCTTTACGCTAAAGTTTGACTTTCTCACAACTCTATTTTTTTAAACAATAAAAAAACTTTAGCGTAAAGAGCGAGGCGTTGAGGAGGGGACAGCCCCCTTCATATACGGAATAATTTCTGTTCGTTTTAAGTTTTAACGTCGTTCCTTACTTTCAGTTAAAAAATTTGTTTTTTTTTTTTATTTAATAATACTAAGAAATAGGCTTTGACGGCTGATACCCATTTCGGCCAAACTGAACTTCTTTTTAACTTTGTGGAACTCATAATTGGATATTTTGTTGTTCCAACCTGATTGTTCTTTTAAGAAACCTAAAGATCTTGTGATATGACATTTATTACAAACAAAAGGCCATGGCAATAAGCAAGATAGAAGCAACAATTAACAAAAACATAAACATATAACAACACAAACGAAATGCAAAGAAAAAATTAGCCTATGATCCTCTACGCTTTTCAATACACTCCAAGCATACTAAACAACAAATAAACAAGTAGAACAAAAGGGAATATTTTTTTGGAAGACAGTGGAGTTTAGAACTTTAAATGAATATTTCGACCCTATGTACAAGGGCCATCCTCAGCATAACACAAATGAAAATGTAAAAGAGAAACTTACATTATAAAACGACAATTAAGACTTTAAAAAATTGAAAAAAATATCGCTTTTTTAGTCTTAATTGTCATATTTTAATGTAAGTTTCTCTTTTATATTTTAATTTGTGTTATGCTAAGAGTAGAATTGCTCGTCTGGATTTGCGCAGGCCCCCGTACAAACAGGTTTTTCTGGTAGGTAATTCTAATCTAGAGGTCAATACATCTTTCAAAGAGGAACGAGTACGCAATACCGGTCCTAGTGTGATTGATTTTTTGGACAATTGCCTTTAGTCAAGACTAGTTTTTTAGGAATGTGTCGTTGCTAAAGCCAACTCTCATTGGAAAAAAGGGGTATAAAGCTTTTTGTTTTTGATAAGAATTGCACAATGAATGTATCGTTTGACGTGGGCATTTTTTATGAGCCAATCAGAGGTTGTTCAATATACGATAACTTGATTTGTGGTTGGGATTTGAATAAAAGAAATGGTTATGTTATTTGCTTGCGTGTATAGGAATTCCCATGTTATTTGCTTGCAGGTATAGATATTCCCTTGTTATTTGCTTGCATGTATAGGAATTCCCATGTTATTTGCTTGCGTGTATAGGAATTCCCATGTTATTTGCTTGCATGTATAGGAATTCCCATGTTATTTGCTTGCGTGTATAGGAATTCCCATGTTATTTGCTTGCATGTATAGGAATTCCCTTGTTATTTGCTTGCGTGTATAGGAATTCCCATGTTATTTGCTTGCGTGTATAGGAATTCCCATGTTATTTGCTTCCAGGTATAGATATTCCCTTGTTATTTGCTTGCATGTATAGGAATTCCCATGTTATTTGCTTGCGTGTATAGGAATTCCCATGTTATTTGCTTGCATGTATAGGAATTCCCATGTTATTTGCTTGCGTGTATAGGAATTCCCATGTTATTTGCTTGCATGTATAGGAATTCCCTTGTTATTTGCTTGCGTGTATAGGAATTCCCATGTTATTTGCTTGCATGTATAGGAATTCCTATGTTATTTGCTTGCGTGTATAGGAATTCCCATGTTATTTGCTTGCGTGTATAGGAATTCCCTTGTTATTTGCTTGCATGTATAGGAATTCCCAAGTTATTTGCTTGCGTGTATAGGAATTCCCTTGTTATTTGCTTGCATGTATAGGAATTCCCATGTTATTTGCTTGCGTGTATAGAAATTCCCATGTTATTTGCTTGCATGTATAGGAATTCCCATGTTATTTGCTTGCGTGTATAGGAATTCCCATGTTATTTGCTTGCATGTATAGGAACTCCCTTGTTATTTGCTTGCATGTATAGGAATTCCCACGTTATTTTGCTTGCGTGTATAGGAATTCCCATGTTATTTGCTTGCATGTATAGGAATTCCCATGTTATTTGCTTGCGTGTATAGGAATTCCCATGCTATTTTAAGGGCTTATGTCCCCCCATGCTATTATAAGAGTTTATGTCCCCTTCCTATGCTATTCCAGGAGCTTATGTTCCTTCCTATGCTATTATAAGGGCTTTTCCGTGTGGTTTTTCTTTACTTGGTACCCATTAAAAACTAAATTTTTGTGTTAAATAAGTAGTTCTTATATCTTTTAAAAGTTCTTTACGGGGTTTGAGACACTCTGTTGCCTGATTCCGTTTGATTTTTCTTTACTTAGTGCTCATTAAAAACGAAATTTTTGTGTTAAATAAGTAGTTCTTGTATCTTTTAAAAGAGCTTTACGGGGTTTGAGAGACTCGGTTGTCTGATTCCGTGTGATTTTTCTTTACTTGGTGCCCATTAAAAAAGTTGCTAGCGAAAACCCCGTGTGGATGAGTTGAAATAAAAAATTTTAACAAGAAATGGCTGAAAAGTGTTTTGGGGGAGATGGGTTGATTGGCAGAAGGATGTATTAGCGAATTTAAAGTGGAGGGCGAGTTGCTAGCGAAAAATCTAAGCTAATAGGGGTTTTTGACCGTAAACTCTAGTTTTTTGTAAGAAAATTATGGAAAATACAATTCGTTGGTTCATAGGTGAAACTTAAGTCCAGGTATGGATCGAAAAATAAACTATTTCTGTAGAATCTGAGCTAATAAGGGTTTTTGACCATAAACTCTAGTTTCCTGTAAGAAAATTATGCAAAATACAATTCTCTCGTTCAAATGTGAAACTTAGGTCCATTCTCTGGTTCAAATGTGGAAAAACCCGTGTGAATGAGTTAAAATAGAAATTTTTTAACAAGAAATGACTGAAAAGTGTTTTGGAGGAGATGGGTTAATTGGCAGAAGGATGTATTAGCGTAGTTATAGTGGAGGCCGAGTTGCTAGCGAAAAACCCGTGTGGATGAGTTGAAATAAAAATTTTTAACAAGAAATGTCTGAAAAGTGTTTTGGGGGAGATGGGTTGATTGGCAGAAGGATGTATTAGCGAAGTTATAGTGGAGGGCAAGTTGCTAGTGAAAAATCTAAGCTAATAAGGGTTTTTGACCGTAAACTCTAGTTTTTTGTAAGAAAATTATGGAAAATACAATTTGTTGGTTCATAGGTGAAACTTAAGTCCAGGTATGGATTGAAAAATAAACTATTTCTGTAGAATCTGAGCTAATAAGGGTTTTTGACCATAAACTCTAGTTTCCTGTAAGAAAATTATGGAAAATACAATTCTCTCGTTCAAATGTGAAACTTAGGTCAATTCTCTGGTTCAAATGTGAAACTTAAGTCCAGTTTCGGATACTCATAATAATGAGGACTGATGGTTCTAATTCAATATTTTTTTTTCATAAAAGCAAACTATTTTTTTAAACTTCGAAATTATTCAACTTTTTTTTTGTACGTATCTTAAAATGACAAAATATGCTTACGGCTCTAACAATTGTACTCTGTGATTGGTCAGAGACACAATGTGGCTTTCCCACTGGTATTCTATGTCCGGATATCGACACTACCTAGTCTATTGCATGTATTAAATCAGTATTTTTTACGCAGTAGTACGATAAACACATAAGTCATATCTTTTAAAAAAGTGAAGATGGAGCATTTTAATAAAGTGTGTTCACATGTCAATGTTATTGTAGCATTGAATGCTGACAAGGAGAAGTATTTAAACTATGAAACAAGTAAAAATGGTAGCACTATTGGAAATGTATGTGTGCATTGTCATGACAGTAAGGAATTTAATTTCTTTGGAGTACCAAAAAAATTCAACTCTTTTTATGGTGGATATGCAAGAGTGAGATATCCAGAGATGATAGCACTCAAAGAAAATGCCAACATAAAAATAATAGTTGATGAAGAGGGACATCTTCTTGCCAGTGCTTGTGGTAACATGCTACCTATTGTTACACCCCATCGTCAACTTTTGGGTATTAGCATTCAACGGAAGATCAAAAGAAGACATGCATACTCTTCTACTAATATCATAAACCATATCTTGTCGACGTGCCGAAACTGTTACCTTTGTAAAAATAATGTTGTAATAGACAGTGAAATTGCCGGAAAAATAAAAAGGGCATTGGCAGAAAATATCACTAAGGAATATAAAGATGAATCGATGAAAAACAAAGTACCAGCAAACTTCACTACCATTAATCAAACAATTAATGAACCAAATAATAGCAAAGATGAAGTGCATATTGAACATGTGGATGACCCCCCATTAGAAATGTGTTCACATGCTAGTGTTATTGTAGCATTGAATGCTGACAAGGAGAAGTATTTGAACTATGAAACAAGTACAAGTGGTAGCACTATCGGAAACGTATGCGTGCGTTGTCATGACACTATGGAATTAAATTTCTTTGGAGTACCAAAAAAATTTAATTATACAAATGGTGGATATGGGAAAGTATCATTTCCAGAGATGTTAGTACTCAAAGAGAATGCCAACATAAAAATAATAGTTGATGAAGAGGGGTATCTTCATGCTAGTGCTATAGGTAACATGCTACCTATTGATAGAACCTTTCGTCGGCTTTTAGGTATTAGCATTCAAATGAAAGCAAAGAGGAAAAGAAAGGCCTACTCTGCTACTAATATCATAAACCATATCTTGTCTACGTGCCTAAACTGTTACCTGTGTAAAAATAATGTGATAATAGACAGTGAAATTGCCAGAAAAATAAAATGGGTATTGTCAGAAAATATCACTATGGAATATAAAGATGAAACGATGAAAAACAAAGCACCAGCAAACGTTACTGGCATTGATCAAACAGTCAATGAATCAAATAATACCAAAGACGAAAAGCATATTGAGCCTGTTCATGAGACACCAGTAAAAATTGTGTATGATTCAAAATGGAATAATGATTATTCCACTGATTACGAACTAAGAGAAGACAATAACTACAATATCAAGAGAGAACATGGTGAACCATTTTATGGAACAGATTCAAAATGTCCAAAGTTAATCATTGATATTAATAATGTATCATAATATATTTTTGTATTAATATTCTACATAACACTATTGCATTAAAAACATTACATTGTTATGTGTTCATTATTTTTTAGAGTAAGCTAGCACATCAAGCGTTTAGAATGTCTATTAAAACATTGACGATGTAAGAAAAGGAATTTGCGTACATCTATTGTCAAACACATGGGATAACATTGTCAAAATCTAGGTATCAGAATGAAAAATTGTAGGTAAGTAAGTAAGCAAGTAAGTAAGTAAGTAAGGAAGTAAGTAAGTAAGTAAGTAAGTAACAAACTCTTTCTTGAATTCACCTCATGGATACACAATGCAGAAATTTCATTTAACAAATTATGAAAAAATTGTAAGCAAGTAACAAAAAATTGTAAGCAAGTAACAAACCCTTTCCTGAAGTCACCTCTCGGATACACAATGCAGAAACTTCATTTAAGAAATTATCAAAAAACTGTAAGTACAAAAAAAAAGTCATTTCATTCAAGAAATTATGAAAAAATTCTAAATAAGTAACAAATCCTTTCTTGAAGTTACCTCATGGATACAAAACGCAAAAATTTCATTTAAGAAATTATCAAAAATTGTAAGTAAGTAGCAAATTCTTTCTTGAATTCACCTCCTGGATAAATAAAAAAGACATTTCATTCAAGAAATTATGACAAAATTCTAAGTAAGTAACAAACTGTTTCGTGAATCCTCCTCCTGAATGCACAATACAGATATTTCATTTAAGAAATTACGAAAAAATTGTAAGCAAGTAACAAACTCTTTCTTGAATACACCTCGTGGATACACAATGCAGAAATTTCATTTAAGAAATTATCAAAAATTGTAAGTAAGTAGCAAATTCTTTCTCGAATTCACCTCCTGGATCAATAAAAAAGACATTTCATTCAAGAAATTATGACAAAATTCTAAGTAAGTAACAAACTCTTTCTTGAAGTTACCTCATGGATACATAATGCAGAAATTTCAATTAAGAAATTATGAAAAAATTGTAAGCAAGTAACAAACTCTTTCCTGAAGTCACCTCGTGGATACACAATGCAGAAATTTCATTAAGGAAATTATGAAAAAATTGTAAGTAAGTAGCAAATTCTTTCTTGAATTCACCTGCTGGATAAACAAAAAGACATTTCGTTCAAGAAATTATGACCAAATTCCAAGTAAGTAACAAACTCATTATTGTTTTCACGACTTAGATACACGATGTAGGAATTTAATTCAAGAAATTATGAAAAAATTCTCAGTAAGTAACAATTTCTTTCTTAAAGTCAACTCTTGGATACACAATACGGAAATTTCATTCAATAAATTATGAAAAAATTGTAAGCAAGTAACAAACTCTTTCCTGAAGTCACCTCTTGGATACACAATGCAGAAACTTCATTTAAGAAATTATCAAAAATTGTAAGTAAGTAGAAAATTCTTTCTTGAATTCGCCTCTTGGATAAACAAAAAAAGTCATTTCATTCAAGAAATTATGACAAAATTCTAAATAAATAACAAATCCTTTCTTGAAGTTACCTCATGGATACACAACGCTTTATTGTTTTCACGACTTAGATACACGATGTAGAAATTTAATTCAAGAAATTATAAAAAAAAGAAAAGTAAGTAACAAACTCTTTATTGATTTTCACCTCTTGGATACAGAAAAAGACATTTCATTCAAGAAATTATGACAAAATTCTAAGTAAGTAAAAAATTCATTCTTGAATTCGCCGTTTACATGCAAAATACAGAAATTTCATACTATGGGACCTCTACACGTGATTAAACACGTTTTGAAACTACATGCTATTTGCTTGCCTTTCTTTGGCACCTTTCCAAACGAGCGGGGATCCCCCACTGGTTCCTACACATTGCAAAAAAGTGACGTCTCTGTGTCGTCTCTGTGATGACACACACATAGAGACGAGACACGCACAGACACGACACACAAACAGAGCCATAGTGAGAGAGATATCCAAAAAGTTGGGTTGATCTAGGTTCACTTAGAGTGGCGCGCCACTCTAAGTGAACCTAGATCAACCCAACTTTTTGGATATCTCTCTCACTATGGCTCTGTTTGTGTGTCGTGTCTGTGCGTGTCTCGTCTCTATGTGTGTGTCATCACAGAGACGACACAGAGACGTCACTTTTTTGCAATGTGTAGGAACCAGTGGGGGATCCCCGCTCGTTTGGAAAGGTGCCAAGGAAAGGCAAGCAAATAGCATGTAGTTTCAAAACGTGTTTAATCACGTGTAGAGGTCCCATAGTATGAAATTTCTGTATTTTGCATGTAAACGGCGAATTCAAGAATGAATTTTTTACTTACTTTGAATTTTGTCATAATTTCTTGAATGAAATGTCTTTTTCTGTATCCAAGAGGTGAAAATCAATAAAGAGTTTGTTACTTACTTTTCTTTTTTTATAATTTCTTGAATTAAATTTCTACATCGTGTATCTAAGTCGTGAAAACAATAAAGCGTTGTGTATCCATGAGGTAACTTCAAGAAAGGATTTGTTACTTATTTAGAATTTTGTCATAATTTCTTGAATGAAATGTCTTTTTTTGTTTATCCAAGAGGCGAATTCAAGAAAGAATTTTCTACTTACTTACAATTTTTGATAATTTCTTAAATGAAGTTTTTGCATTGTGTATCCAAGAGGTGACTTCAGGAAAGAGTTTGTTACTTGCTTACAATTTCTTCATAATTTATTGAACGAAATTTCCGTATTGTGTATCCAAGAGTTGACTTTAAGAAAGAAATTGTTACTTACTGAGAATTTTTTCATAATTTCTTGAATTAAATTTCTACATCGTGTATCTAAGTCGTGAAAACAATAATGAGTTTGTTACTTACTTGGAATTTTGTCATAATTTCTTGAACGAAATGTCTTTTTGTTTATCCAGCAGGTGAATTCAAGAAAGAATTTGCTACTTACTTACAATTTTTTCATAATTTCCTTAATGAAATTTCTGCATTGTGTATCCACGAGGTGACTTCAGGAAAGAGTTTGTTACTTGCTTACAATTTTTTCATAATTTCTTAATTGAAATTTCTGCATTATGTATCCATGAGGTAACTTCAAGAAAGAGTTTGTTACTTACTTAGAATTTTGTCATAATTTCTTGAATGAAATGTCTTTTTTATTGATCCAGGAGGTGAATTCGAGAAAGAATTTGCTACTTACTTACAATTTTTGATAATTTCTTAAATGAAATTTCTGCATTGTGTATCCACGAGGTGTATTCAAGAAAGAGTTTGTTACTTGCTTACAATTTTTTCGTAATTTCTTAAATGAAATATCTGTATTGTGCATTCAGGAGGAGGATTCACGAAACAGTTTGTTACTTACTTAGAATTTTGTCATAATTTCTTGAATGAAATGTCTTTTTTATTTATCCAGGAGGTGAATTCAAGAAAGAATTTGCTACTTACTTACAATTTTTGATAATTTCTTAAATGAAATTTCTGCGTTGTGTATCCATGAGGTAACTTCAAGAAAGGATTTGTTACTTATTTAGAATTTTTTCATAATTTCTTGAATGAAATGACTTTTTTTTTGTACTTACAGTTTTTTGATAATTTCTTAAATGAAGTTTCTGCATTGTGTATCCGAGAGGTGACTTCAGGAAAGGGTTTGTTACTTGCTTACAATTTTTTGTTACTTGCTTACAATTTTTTCATAATTTCTTAAATGAAATTTCTGCATTGTGTATCCATGAGGTGAATTCAAGAAAGAGTTTGTTACTTACTTACTTACTTACTTACTTCCTTACTTACTTACTTACTTGCTTACTTACTTACCTACAATTTTTCATTCTGATACCTAGATTTTGACAATGTTATCCCATGTGTTTGACAATAGATGTACGCAAATTCCTTTTCTTACATCGTCAATGTTTTAATAGACATTCTAAACGCTTGATGTGCTAGCTTACTCTAAAAAATAATGAACACATAACAATGTAATGTTTTTAATGCAATAGTGTTATGTAGAATATTAATACAAAAATATATTATGATACATTATTAATATCAATGATTAACTTTGGACATTTTGAATCTGTTCCATAAAATGGTTCACCATGTTCTCTCTTGATATTGTAGTTATTGTCTTCTCTTAGTTCGTAATCAGTGGAATAATCATTATTCCATTTTGAATCATACACAATTTTTACTGGTGTCTCATGAACAGGCTCAATATGCTTTTCGTCTTTGGTATTATTTGATTCATTGACTGTTTGATCAATGCCAGTAACGTTTGCTGGTGCTTTGTTTTTCATCGTTTCATCTTTATATTCCATAGTGATATTTTCTGACAATACCCATTTTATTTTTCTGGCAATTTCACTGTCTATTATCACATTATTTTTACACAGGTAACAGTTTAGGCACGTAGACAAGATATGGTTTATGATATTAGTAGCAGAGTAGGCCTTTCTTTTCCTCTTTGCTTTCATTTGAATGCTAATACCTAAAAGCCGACGAAAGGTTCTATCAATAGGTAGCATGTTACCTATAGCACTAGCATGAAGATACCCCTCTTCATCAACTATTATTTTTATGTTGGCATTCTCTTTGAGTACTAACATCTCTGGAAATGATACTTTCCCATATCCACCATTTGTATAATTGAATTTTTTTGGTACTCCAAAGAAATTTAATTCCATAGTGTCATGACAACGCACGCATACGTTTCCGATAGTGCTACCACTTGTACTTTTTTCATAGTTCAAATACTTCTCCTTGTCAGCATTCAATGCTACAATAACACTAGCATGTGAACACATTTCTAATGGGGGGTCATCCACATGTTCAATATGCACTTCATCTTTGCTATTATTTGGTTCATTAATTGTTTGATTAATGGTAGTGAAGTTTGCTGGTACTTTGTTTTTCATCGATTCATCTTTATATTCCTTAGTGATATTTTCTGCCAATGCCCTTTTTTTTCCGGCAATTTCACTGTCTATTACAACGTTATTTTTACAAAGGTAACAGTTTCGGCACGTCGACAAGATATGGTTTATGATATTAGTAGAAGAGTATGCATATCTTCTTTTGATCTTCCGTTGAATGCTAATACCCGAAAGTTGACGATGGGGTGTAACAATAGGTAGCATGTTACCACAAGCACTGGCAAGAAGATGTCCCTCTTCATCAACTATTATTTTTATGTTGGCATTTTCTTTGAGTGCTATCATCTCTGGATATCTCACTCTTGCATATCCACCATAAAAAGAGTTGAATTTTTTTGGTACTCCAAAGAAATTAAATTCCTTACTGTCATGACAATGCACACATACATTTCCAATAGTGCTACCATTTTTACTTGTTTCATAGTTTAAATACTTCTCCTTGTCAGCATTCAATGCTACAATAACATTGACATGTGAACACACTTTATTAAAATGCTCCATCTTCACTTTTTTAAAAGATATGACTTATGTGTTTATCGTACTACTGCGTAAAAAATACTGATTTAATACATGCAATAGACTAGGTAGTGTCGATATCCGGACATAGAATACCAGTTGGAAAGCCATATTTTGTCTCTGACCAATCACAGAGTAAAATTGCTAGAGCCGTAAGCATATTTTGTCATTTTAAGATACGTACAAAAAAAAAGTTGAATAATTTCGAAGTTTAAAAAAAATAGTTTGCTTTTATGAAAAAAAATTATTGAATTAGAACCATCAGTCCTCATTATTATGAGTATCCGAAACTGGACTTAAGTTTCATATTTGAACCAGAGAATTGACCTAAGTTTCACATTTGAACGAGAGAATTGTATTTTCCATAATTTTCTTACAGGAAACTAGAGTTTATGGTCAAAAACCCTTATTAGCTCAGATTCTACAGAAATAGTTTATTTTTCAATCGATACCTGGACTTAAGTTTCACCTATGAACCAACAAATTGTATTTTCCATAATTTTCTTACAAAAAACTAGAGTTTACGGTCAAAAACCCTTAATAGCTTAGATTTTTCACTAGCAACTTGCCCTCCACTATAACTACGCTAATACATCCTTCTGCCAATTAACCCATCTCCTCCAAAACACTTTTCAGTCATTTCTTGTTAAAAAATTTCTATTTCAACTCATCCACACGGGTTTTTCGCTAGCAACTCGGCCTCCACTATAACTACGCTAATACATCCTTCTGCCAATTAACCCATCTCCTCCAAAACACTTTTCAGTCATTTCTTGTTAAAAAATTTCTATTTTAACTCATTCACACGGGTTTTTCCACATTTGAACCAGAGAATGGACCTAAGTTTCACATTTGAACGAGAGAATTGTATTTTGCATAATTTTCTTACAGGAAACTAGAGTTTATGGTCAAAAACCCTTATTAGCTCAGATTCTACAGAAATATTTTATTTTTCGATCCATGCCTGGACTTAAGTTTCACCTATGAACCAACGAATTGTATTTTCCATAATTTTCTTACAAAAAACTAGAGTTTACGGTCAAAAACCCCTATTAGCTTAGATTTTTCGCTAGCAACTCGCCCTCCACTTTAAATTCGCTAATACATCCTTCTGCCAATCAACCCATCTCCCCCAAAACACTTTTCAGCCATTTCTTGTTAAAATTTTTTATTTCAACTCATCCACACGGGGTTTTCGCTAGCAACTTTTTAATGGGCACCAAGTAAAGAAAAATCACACGGAATCAGACAACCGAGTCTCTCAAACCCCGTAAAGCTCTTTTAAAAGATACAAGAACTACCTATTTAACACAAAAATTTCGTTTTTAATGAGCACTAAGTAAAGAAAAATCAAACGGAATCAGGCAACAGAGTGTCTCAAACCCCGTAAAGCTCTTTTAAAAAATATAAGAACTACTTATTTAGCACAAAAATTTTGTTTTTAATGGGTACCAAGTAAAGAAAAACCACACGGAAAAGCCCTTATAATAGCATAGGAAGGAACATAAGCTCATGGAATAGCATAGGAAGGGGACATAAACTCTTATAATAGCATGGGGGGGGACATAAGCCCTTAAAATAGCATGGGAATTCCTATACACGCAAGCAAATAACATGGGAATTCCTATACATGCAAGCAAATAACATGGGAATTCCTATACACGCAAGCAAAATAACGTGGGAATTCCTATACATGCAAGCAAATAACATGGGAGTTCCTATACATGCAAGCAAATAACATGGGAGTTCCTATACACGCAAGCAAATAACATGGGAATTCCTATACATGCAAGCAAATAACATGGGAATTCCTATACACGCAAGCAAATAACATGGGAATTCCTATACATGCAAGCAAATAACAAGGGAATTCCTATACGCACAAGCAAATAACTTGGGAATTCCTATACATGCAAGCAAATAACAAGGGAATTCCTATACACGCAAGCAAATAACATGGGAATTCCTATACACGCAAGCAAATAACATAGGAATTCCTATACATGCAAGCAAATAACATGGGAATTCCTATACACGCAAGCAAATAACAAGGGAATTCCTATACATGCAAGCAAATAACATGGGAATTCCTATACACGCAAGCAAATAACATGGGAATTCCTATACATGCAAGCAAATAACATGGGAATTCCTATACACGCAAGCAAATAACATGGGAATTCCTATACATGCAAGCAAATAACAAGGGAATATCTATACCTGCAAGCAAATAACATGGGAATTCCTATACACGCAAGCAAATAACATGGGAATTCCTATACACGCAAGCAAATAACAAGGGAATTCCTATACATGCAAGCAAATAACATGGGAATTCCTATACACGCAAGCAAATAACATGGGAATTCCTATACATGCAAGCAAATAACATGGGAATTCCTATACACGCAAGCAAATAACATGGGAATTCCTATACATGCAAGCAAATAACAAGGGAATATCTATACCTGCAAGCAAATAACATGGGAATTCCTATACACGCAAGCAAATAACATAACCATTTCTTTTATTCAAATCCCAACCACAAATCAAGTTATCGTATATTGAACAACCTCTGATTGGCTCATAAAAAATGCCCACGTCAAACGATACATTCATTGTGCAATTCTTATCAAAAACAAAAAGCTTTATACCCCTTTTTTCCAATGAGAGTTAGCTTTAGCAACGACACATTCCTAAAAAACTAGTCTTGACTAAAGGCAATTGTCCAAAAAATCAATCACACTAGGACCGGTATTGCGTACTCGTTCCTCTTTGAAAGATGTATTGACCTCTAGATTAGAATTACCTACCAGAAAAACCTGTTTGTACCGGGGCCTGCGCAAATCCAGACGAGCAATTCTACTGCTGAGGATGGTCGTTAGACATAGGGCTGAAATATTCATTTGAAGTTTGCGATTCTTCTATCTTACGGAAAAATCTCTATTGTTCTACTTGTTGTTTATTTGTTGAATCCCTATCTGTTTATTTGTTGATTATGATGGAGAGGCAGTACGGTCATTGTCGCTATTTACTTCCAAGCATACTCTGCTGAATCTCCTCAACCATCTAATAGTGCAAGAAACCTCATACCCAGATTCACCTAAAAGCCAATCTTAATCAAATCCCACTAGGCCAAAACTCGTAGAGGGAGTGTAGAATTGGAGTCCCTGCTGTCAACGAAATCCCAAGGAAATGTTTAAAAATCCTGGTGCGTGTAGAAAGCGAGCTGGTGGCGAAAAGAAAACCTGATTATCCACCATCAAGTCCGACCTTGAACCACTTGGCAGGTCAAGAAAATATGGCAAATACTGGGTCTGCAAGTGGTTGTCTATCGTCGAGCCTTAAACTACAGATAGATGGTCCTGGAGCCCAGTATGTCGCCAGATTTCTAACGCCATGATAAGCTAAGGGGCTTACAACGTGGAACAAGTAGAAGTAGGTACATATTCAGAGATATCTAAGTGCAACAAAAAGTTGCTAAGAACTAAGTTGCTAAAAACCTGCTAAAAAGTTGCTAAAAAACTGGAACGCCTGAAAAATAACAGTAGAACCCCATCATGAGGTCCCACCCCTCACCCCTGCTGCCACCTACAACTTTTTTACATAGTTTAATGGGGACAGTGTCAATGACCTCTTTCTCCAAGGTCTCTTTCTCCAGGTGTGTTTTTGGCCAAGTGTCCGCTATGGGAGAATGTTATGATCTAGGAAAGAGTATTTGTTGTTTTTGGCCAAGTGCCTGGGAAGAATGTTATGATCCAGAAATAGTATTTGTTGTTGTTGCTCGATGCAAATGTTATGATCCAGGAAAGAGTTTGTTGTTTTTGGCACGCTAGGGGAGAATGTTATGATCCAGAAATAGTATTTGTTGTTGTTGCTCGAGGCGAATGTCATGGTGTCCAGGAATTTGGAACACCTGTGCTGTCGACCTCAATTCCCCTTTCGTGAATCAATAATTCCCCATAGAAACAACAAATTAATTCTCCTTTCTTGACAGATCAATCAACCAATGACATCATCTGTCAGACCTTAAATATTTTCGCCTAGAAACGATTCTCCAGGAATAGATCCAAGTCATTAATGTCTTTGCCTCGGAAACAGTTCTACTGGTCGAACTCCAAAAGATATTAATAACCAAACGCCATGGAAACAATTCTCCAAGAAACATCTTAGCGATGAATAGATTAACACGGGAATCAGGTTTCTTAGTAATTTCAAATGTGACAGCGCAGAGATGCCAAAAACAAAAGGAACACGCTGAAATTACGTTTAGGGATTATTTAGGCGAAACCGTTTTAGATATCTTATGGAATTATTTCGGCGAAACAGTTAGAGACATTTTAAAAGATGATTTTAGAAGATGTTTTAGAAGAGGTTTTGAGTGTGGTCGTTATAGTAAACAAGTTGTATTTGAACAGTGTTGTGAGGTCCTCTACCCCGATCCCAAAGGGCTCCGATCCTCCTACCCCGACCCAAAGGGCCCCGATCTCCCTACCCCAACCCCGAAGGAAGCCCCCCGGTCTCCAAAGGTCCCACGGGCCCCAAAAGGGCCACGGCGCCCCAAAGGCCCCTGAGCCCCTATTTTTTAATATTTTTTTAAGGCTATATTATATCTTTTCAGAACAAGTTCCTTTCTTAATGTCATTCCTTAGCCCATTTTTACAAGTTGAAGTACCTGTCCTTTTCACCCACAACTATACTTTACAGCTTTTTAGATACCTTAACACCAAGAAATACCTTTCAAAAGGCATTTCAGAGCAAGTTCCTTTCTTAATGTCATTCCTTAACACATTTTCCAACTTGAAGTACCTATCTTTTTCACCCACAACTATACTTTACAGTTTTTTAGATACCTTAACACCAAGAAATACCTTTCAAAAGGCATTTTAGAGCAAGTTCCTTTCTTAATGTCATTCCTTAACACATTTTTACAAGTTGAAGTACCCATCTTTTTCACCCACAACTATACTTTACAGCTTTTTGGATACCTCAACATCAAGCAATACCTTTGAAAAGGCATTTCAGAGCAACTTCTTTTCTTAATGTCCCTTCTAAACCCATTTTCCAACTTGAAGCATCTATCCTTTTCACCCACAATTATATTTTACAGATTTTTTGAATACCTCAACACCAAGAAATACTTTTCAAAAGGCATTTCAGAGCAAGTTCCTTTCTTAATGTCCCTTCTAAACCCATTTTACAAGTTGAAGTACCCATCCTTTTCACCCACAACTATACTTTACAGCTTTTTGGACACCTCAACACCAAGAAATACCTTTCAAAAGCCATTTCAGAGCAAGTTCATTTCTTAATGTCCCTTCTAAACCCATTTTCTAACTTGAAGTACCCATCCTTTTAGCTTAAAGTTTTAGTTTGGTTTAGTTTTAGTTAAAAGTTTAGAGTTTTTAGCTTAGAGTCTTAGCTTAGAGTTTTTGTTAGAGTTCTAGTTTATTTTAGTTTTAGTTAAGAGTTTAGAGTTTTTAGCTTAGAGTCTTAGCTTAGAGTTTTATTTAGAGTTCTAGTTTAGTTTAGTTTAGTTACAGTTAAGAATTTAGAGTTTTAGCTTAGTGACTTAGCTTAGAGTTATAGTTTTAGTTTAGTTTTAGTTAAGAGTTTAGAGTTTTTTAGCTTAGAGTCTTAGCCTAGAGTTTTTGATAGAGTTCTAGTTTAGTTTAGTTTTAGTTAAGAGTTCGATGTTTTACCTTAGAGTCATAGCTTAGAGTTTTAGTTAGAGTTCTAGTTTAGTTTAGTTTTACTTAAGAGTTTAGAATTTTAGCTTAGAGTCTTAGCTTAGAGTTTTTGTTAGAGTTCTAGTTTATTTTAGTTTTAGTTAAGAGTTTAGAGTTTTTAGCTTAGAGTCTTAGCTTAGAGTTTTTGTTAGAGTTCTAGTTTAGTTTAGTCTTAACTTAGAGTTTTTTTGATAGAGTTCTAGTTTAGTTTAATTTTAGTTAAGAGTTTGATGTTTTACCTTTGAGTTTCAGTTAGAGTTCTAGTTTAGTTTAGTTTTAGTTAAGAGTTTAGAATTTTAGCTTAGAGTCTTAGCTTAGAGTTTTTGTTAGAGTTCTAGTTTAGTTTAGTTTTAGTTAAGAGTTTAGAATTTTAGCTTAGAGTCTTAGCCTAGAGTTTTTGTTGAAGTTCTAGTTTAGTTTAGTTTTAGTTAAAAGATTAGAGTTTTTAGCTTAGAGTCTTAGCTTAGAGTTTTAGTTAGAGTTCTAGTTTAGTTAATTTTAGTTAAGAGTTTAGAATTTTATCTTAGAGTCTTAGCTTAGAGTTTTTGTTAGAGTTCTAGTTTATTTTAGTTTTAGTTAAGAGTTTAGAGTTTTTAGCTTAGAGTCTTAGTTTAGAGTTTTTGTTGAAGTTCTAGTATAGTTTAGTTTTAGTTAAAAGTTTAGAGTTTTTAGCTTAGAGTCTTAGCTTAGAGTTTTTGTTAGAGTTGAGTTTGATGTTTTACCTTTGAGTTTCAGTTAGAGTTCTAGTTTAGTTTAGTTTTAGTTAAGAGTTTGGTGTTTTACATTAGAGTCTTAGCTTAGAGTTTTAGTTAGAGCTCTAGTTTAGTTTAGTTTTAGTTAAGAGTTTAGAGTTTTTAGCTTAGAGTCTCAGCTTAGAGTTTTTGTTGAAGTTCTAGTTTAGTTTAGTTTTAGTTAATAGTTTAGAGTTTTAGCTTAGAGTCATAGCTTAGAGTTTTTGTTAGACTTGAAGTTTAGTTTAGTAATAGTTAAGAGTTTTAGAGTTTTTAGCTTAGAGTCTTAGCTTAGAGTTTTTGTTGAAGTTCTAGTTTAGTTTAGTTTTAGTTAATAGTTTAGAGTTTTAGCTTAGAGTTTTAGCTTAGAGTTTTTGTTAGAGTTGAAGTTTAGTTTAGTAATAGTTAAGAGTTTTGAGTTTTAGTTTAGAGTCTTCGCTTATAGTTTTTGTTAGAGTTCTAGTTTAGTTTAGATATAGTTAAGAGTTTGGAGTTTTACCTTAGAGACTTAGCTTAGAGTTTTAGTTTAGTTTAGTTTTAGTTAAGAGCTTAGAGTTTTTTAGCTTAGAGTCTCAGCTTAGAGTTTTTGTTAGAGTTCTAGTTTAGTTTAGTTTTAGTTAAGAGTTTGGTGTTTTACCTTAGAGTCATAGCTTAGAGTTTTAGTTAGAGTTCTAGTTTAGTTTAGTTTTAGTTAAGAGTTTAGAATTTTAGCTTAGAGTCTTAGCTTAGAGTTTTTGTTAGAGTTCTAGTTTAGTTTAGTTTTAGTTAAGAGTTTAGAGTTTTTTTAGCTTAGAGTTTTAGCATAGAGTTTTTGTTGAAGTTCTAGTTTAGTTTAGTAATAGTTAAGAGTTTAGAGTTTTAGCTTAGAGTCTTAACTAAGAGTTTTTGTTAAAGTTGAAGTTTAGTTTAGTAATAGTTTTAGCTTAGAGTCTTAGCTTAGAGTTTTAGTTAAGTTTAGTTTTAGTTAAGAATTTAAAGTTTTTTTAGCTTAGAGTCTTAGCTTAGAGTTTTTGTTAGAGTTCTAGTTTAGTTTAGTTTTAATTAAGAGTTTAGAGTTTTTAGCTTAGAGTCTTAGCTTAGAGTTTTAGTTAGAGTTCTAGTTTAGTTTAGTTTTAGTTAAGAGTTTAGAGTTTTACCATAGAGTCTTAGCTTAGAGTTCTAGTTAGAGTTGAAGTTTAGTATAGTTACAGTTAAGAATTTAGAGTTTTAGCTTAGAGTCATAGCTTAGAGTTTTACTTAAAGTTGTAGTTTAGTTACGTTTTAGTTAAGAGTTTCGAGTTTTAGCTTAGAGTCTTAGCTTAGAGTTTTTGTTAGAGTTCTAGTTTAGTTTAGTTTTAGTTAAGAGTTTAGAGTTTTACCTTAGAGTCTTAGCTTAGAGTTTTAGTTAGAGTTCTAGTTTAGTTTAGTTATAGTTAAGAATTTAGAGTTTTAGCTTAGAGTCATAGCTTAGAGTTTTAGTTAAAGTTATAGTTTAGTAAAGTTATAGTTAAGAGTTTAGAGTTTTACCATAGAGTCATAGCTTAGACTTTTAGTTAGAGTTCTAGTTCAGTTTAGTTTTAGTTAAGAGTTTAGAGTTTTAGCTTAGAGTCTTAGCTTATAGTTTGTGTTAGAGTTCTAGTTTAGTTTAGTTATAGTTAAGAGTCTCGAGTTTTTAGCTTAGAGTCATAGCTTAGAGTTTCTGTTAGAGTTCTAGTTTAGTTTACTTCTAGTTAAGAGTTTAGAGTTTTAGCTTAGAGTCTTAGCTTATAGTTTGTGTTAGAGTTCTAGTTTAGTAAAGTTAAAGTTAAGAGTTTAGAGTTTTAGCTTAGAGTCTTAGCTTAGAGTTTTTGTTAGAGTTCTAGTTTAGTTTAGTTTTAGTTAAGAGTTTGGTGTTTTACGTTAGAGACTTAGCTTAGAGTTTTACTCTAGTTTAGTTTTAGTTAAGAGTTTAGAGTTTTAGTTTAGAATCTAATCTTAGAGTTTTTGTTAGAGTTCTAGTTTAGTTTAGTTTTAGTTATGAGTTTAGAGTTTCTAGCTTAGAGTCTTAGTTTAGAGTTTTTTGTTGAAGTTCTAGTTTAGTTTAGAGTTTTAGCTTAGACTTAGAGTTTTAATTAGAGTTCTTGTTTAGTTTAGTTTTAGTTAAGAGTTTAGAGTTTTAGCTAAGAGTCTCAGCTTAGAGTTTTAGTTAGAGTTCTAGTTTAGTTTATTTTTAGTTAAGAGTTTAGTGTTTTTTAGCTTAGAGTCTTAGTTTAGAGTTTTTTGTTGAAGTTCTAGTTTAGTTTAGTTTTAGTTTAGAGTTTTAGCTTAGACTTAGAGTTTTAATTAGAGTTCTAGTTTAGTTTAGTTTTAGTAAAGAGTTTAGAGTTTTGCCATAGAGTCTTAGCTTAGAGTTTTAGTTAGAGTTAAAGTTTAGTTTAGTTACCGTTAAGAATTTAGAATTTTAGCTTAGAGTCATAGCTTAGAGTTCTACTTAAAGTTATAGTTTGGTTAAGTTTTAGTTAAGAGTTTCGAGTTTTAGCTGAGTCTTAGCTTAGAGTTTTTGTTAGAGTTCTAGTTTAGTTTAGTTTTAGTTAAGAGTTTAGAGTTTTGCCATAGAGTCTTAGCTTAGAGTTTTAGTTAGAGTTAAAGTTTAGTTTAGTTACCGTTAAGAATTTAGAATTTTAGCTTAGAGTCATAGCTTAGAGTTCTACTTAAAGTTATAGTTTGGTTAAGTTTTAGTTAAGAGTTTCGAGTTTTAGCTGAGTCTTAGCTTAGAGTTTTTGTTAGAGTTCTAGTTTAGTTTAGTTTTAGTTAAGAGTTTAGAGTTTTTCCTTAGAGTCTTAGCTTAGAGTTTTTGTTAGAGTTCTAGTTTAGTTTAATTTTAGTTAAGAATTTGATGTTTTACCTTTGAGTTTCAGTTAGAGTTCTAGTTTAGTTTACTTTTAGTTAAGAGTTTAGTGTTTTACCTTAGAGTCTTAGCTTAGAGTTTTAGTTAGAGTTCTAGTTTAGTTTAGTTTTAGTTAAGAGTTTAGTGTTTTTTAGCTTAGAGTCTTAGTTTAGAGTTTTTGTTGAAGTTCTAGTTTAGTTTAGTTTTAGTTTAGAGTTTTAGCTTAGACTTAGAGTTTTAATTAGAGTTCTAGTTTAGTTTAGTTTTAGTTAAGAGTTTAGAGTTTTGCCATAGAGTCTTAGCTTAGAGTTTTAGTTAGAGTTGAAGTTTAGTTTAGTAATAGTTAAGAGTTTAGAGTTTTAGCTTAGAGTCTTAGCTTACAGTTTTGGTTAGAGTTCTAGTTAAGTTTAGATATAGTTAAGCGTTTGGAGTTTTAGCTTAGAGTTTTAATTAGAGTTCTAGTTTAGTTTACTTTTAGTTAAGAGTTTAGAGTTTTACCATAGAGTCTTAGCTTAGAGTTTTAGTTAGAGTTAAAGTTTAGTTTAGTTACCGTTAAGAATTTAGAATTTTAGCTTAGAGTCATAGCTTAGAGTTCTACTTAAAGTTATAGTTTGGTTAAGTTTTAGTTAAGAGTTTCGAGTTTTAGCTGAGTCTTAGCTTAGAGTTTTTGTTAGAGTTCTAGTTTAGTTTAGTTTTAGTTAAGAGTTTAGAGTTTTTTCTTAGAGTCTTAGCTTAGAGTTTTTGTTAGAGTTCTAGTTTAGTTTAATTTTAGTTAAGAATTTGATGTTTTACCTTTGAGTTTCAGTTAGAGTTCTAATTTAGTTTACTTTTAGTTAAGAGTTTAGTGTTTTACCTTAGAGTCTTAGGTTAGAGTTTTAGTTAGAGTTCTAGTTTAGTTTAGTTTTAGTTAAGAGTTTAGAATTTTAGCTTAGAGTCTTAGCTTAGAGTTTTTGATAGAGTTCTAGTTTATTTTAGTTTTAGTTAAGAGTTTAGTGTTTTTAGCTTAGAGTTTTAGCTTAGAGTTTTTGTTGAAGTTCTAGTTTAGTTTAGTTTTAGTTAATAGTTTAGAGTTTTAGCTTAGAGTCTTAGCTTAGAGTTTTTGTTAGAGCTGAAGTTTAGTTTAGTAATAGTTAAGAGTTTAGAGTTTTAGCTTAGAGTCTTAGCTTAGAGTTTTTGGTTAGAATTCTAGTTAAGTTTAGATATAGTTAAGCGTTTGGAGTTTTACCTTCGAGACTTAGCTTAGAGTTTTAGTTTAGTTTAGTTTTAGTTAAGAGTTTAGAGTTTTTTAGCTTAGAGTCTTAGCTTAGAGTTTTTGTTAGAGTTCTAGTTTAGTTTAGTTTTAGTTAAGAGTTTGATGTTTTACCTTAGAGTCATAGCTTAGAGTTTTAGTTAGAGTTCTAGTTTAGTTTAGTTTTAGTTAAGAGTCTAGAATTTTAGCTTAGAGTCTTAGCTTAGAGTTTTTTGTTAGAGTTCTAGTTTAGTTTAGTTTTAGTTAAGAGTTTAGAGTTTTTAACCTAGAGTCTTAGCTTAGAGTTTTTGTTGAAGCTCTAGTTTAGTTTAGTTTTAGTTAAGAGTTTATAGTTTTAGCTTAGACTCTTAGCTTAGAGTTTTTGTTAGAGTTTTAGTTTAGTTTAGTTTTAGTTAAGAGTTTAGAGTTTTAGCTTAGAGTCTTAGCTTAGAATTATAGTTAGAGTTGAAGTTTAGTTTAGTTATAGGTAAGAATTTAGAGTTTTTAGCTTAGAGTCGTAGTTTAGAGTTTTTGTTAGAGTTCTAGTTTAGTTTAGTTAAGAGTTTAGAGTTTTATCATAGAGTCATAGCTTAGAGTTTTTGTTGAAGTTGAAGTTTAGTTTAGTCATAGTTAAGAATTTAGAGTTTTTAGCTTAGAGTCTTAGCTTAGAGTTTTACTTAGAGTTCTCGTTTAGTTTAGTTTTAGTTAAGAGTTTAGAGTTTTATTTTAGAGTCTTAGCTTAGAGTTTTTGTTGAAGTTCTAGTTTAGTTTAGTTAAGAGTTTAGAGTTCTACCTTAGAGTCTTAGCTTAGAGTTTTACTTAGAGTTGAAGTTTAGTTTAGTTATAGTTAAGGGTTTAGAGGTTTAGCTTGGAGTCTTAGCTTAGAGTTTTAGTTAGAGTTCTAGCTTAGTTTATTTTTAGTTAAGAGTTTAGAGTTTTACCTTAAAGTCTTAGCTTAGAGTTTTATTTAGAGTTCTAGTTTAGTTTAGTTTTAGTTAAGAGTTTTGAGTTTTACCTTAAAGTCTTAGATTAGAGTTTTAGTTAGGGTTAAAGTTTCGTTTAGTTTAGTTATAGTTAAGAGTTATAGTTTAGAGTTCTACCTTAGAGTCTTAGCTTAGAGTTTTACTTAGAGTTGAAGTTTAGTCTAAACTAGCATAACCACAAAATTACACAATATTGCATAGAAATACCAAAACCATAGGTTAGATTAGGTTAGGTTAGGTTAGAGGTTAGGTTTCTCCACGTTTAAGTTAGGTTAGATTAGGTTAGCTTATCTTGAGCGCTCATGATAAGCTAACCTAATCTAACCTAACTTAAACGTGGAGAAATTCTAGACTCTTAACTAAAACTAAACTAAACTAGAACTCTAACTAAAACTCTAAGCTATGACTCTAAGGTAAAACATCAAACTCTTAACTAAAACTAAACTAAACTAGAACTCTAACAAAAACTCTAAGCTAAGACTCTAAGCTAAAAAACTCTAAACTCTTAACTAAAACTAAACTAAACTAGAACTCTAAGCTAAGTCTCGATGGTAAAACTCCAAACGCTTAACTATATCTTAACTTAACTAGAACTCTAACCAAAACTCTAAGCTAAGACTCTAAGCTAAAACTCTAAACTCTTAACTATTACAAAACTAAACTTCAACTCTAACAAAAACTCTAAGCTAAGACTCTAAGCTAAAACTCTAAACTATTAACTAAAACTAAACTAAACTAGAACTTCAACAAAAACTCTAAGCTAAAACTCTAAGCTAAAAACTCTAAACTCTTAACTAAAACTAAAATAAACTAGAACTCTAACAAAAACTCTAAGCTAAGACTCTAAGAAAAAATTCTAAACTCTTAACTAAAACTAAACTAAACTAGAACTCTAACTAAAACTCTAAGCTAAGACTCTAAGGTAAAACACTAAACTCTTAACTAAAAGTAAACTAAACTAGAACTCAAACTGAAACTCAAAGGTAAAACATCAAATTCTTAACTAAAATTAAACTAAACTAGAACTCTAACAAAAACTCTAAGCTAAGACTCTAAGGAAAAACTCTAAACTCTTAACTAAAACTAAACTAAACTAGAACTCTAACAAAAACTCTAAGCTAAGACTCAGCTAAAACTCGAAACTCTTAACTGAAACTTAACCAAACTATAACTTTAAGTAGAACTCTAAGCTATGACTCTAAGCTAAAACTCTAAATTCTTAACGGTAACTAAACTAAACTTTAACTCTAACTAAAACTCTAAGCTAAGACTCTATGGCAAAACTCTAAACTCTTAACTAAAACTAAACTAAACTAGAACTCTAATTAAAACTCTAAGTCTAAGCTAAATCTCTAAACTAAAACTAAACTAAACTAGAACTTCAACAAAAACTCTAAACTAAGACTCTAAGCTAAAAAACACTAAACTCTTAACTAAAAATAAACTAAACTAGAACTCTGACATAAACTCTAAGCTGAGACTCTTAGCTAAAACTCTAAACTCTTAACAAAAACTAAACTAAACAAGAACTCTAATTAAAACTCTAAGTCTAAGCTAAAACTCTAAACTAAACTAGAACTTCAACAAAAAACTCTAAACTAAGACTCTAAGCTAAAAACTCTAAACTCATAACTAAAACTAAACTAAACTAGAACTCTAACAAAAACTCTAAGATAAGACTCTAAGCTAAAACTCTAAACTCTTAACTAAAACTAAACTAGAGTAATACTCTAAGCTAAGTCTCTAAGGTAAAACACCAAACTCTTAACTAAAACTAAACTAAACTAGAACTCTAACAAAAACTCTAAGCTAAGACTCTAAGCTAAAACTCTAAACTCTTAACTTTAACTTTACTAAACTAGAACTCTAACACAAACTATAAGCTAAGACTCTAAGCTAAAACTCTAAACTCTTAACTAGAAGTAAACTAAACTAGAACTCTAACAGAAACTCTAAGCTATGACTCTAAGCTAAAAACTCGAGACTCTTAACTATAACTAAACTAAACTAGAACTCTAACACAAACTATAAGCTAAGACTCTAAGCTAAAACTCTAAACTCTTAACTAAAACTAAACTGAACTAGAACTCTAACTAAAAGTCTAAGCTATGACTCTATGATAAAGCTCTAAACTCTTAACTATAACTTTACTAAACTATAACTTTAACTAAAACTCTAAGCTATGACTCTAAGCTAAAACTCTAAATTCTTAACTATAACTAAACTAAACTAGAACTCTAACTAAAACTCTAAGCTAAGACTCTAAGGTAAAACTCTAAACTCTTAACTAAAACTAAACTAAACTAGAACTCTAACAAAAACTCTAAGGTAAGACTCTAAGCTAAAACTCTAAACTCTTAACTAAAACTAAACTAAAGTAAAACTCTAAGCTAAGTCTCTAAGGTAAAACACCAAACTCTTAACTAAAACTAAACTAAACTAGAACTCTAACAAAAACTCTAAGCTAAGACTCTAAGCTAAAACTCTAAACTCTTAACTATAACTTTACTAAACTAGAACTCTAACACAAACTATAAGCTAAGACTCTAAGCTAAAACTCTAAACTCTTAACTAGAAGTAAACTAAACTAGAACTCTAACAGAAACTCTAAGCTATGACTCTAAGCTAAAAACTCGAGACTCTTAACTATAACTAAACTAAACTAGAACTCTAACACAAACTATAAGCTAAGACTCTAAGCTAAAACTCTAAACTCTTAACTAAAACTAAACTGAACTAGAACTCTAACTAAAACTCTAAGCTATGACTCTAAGGTAAAACTCTAAACTCTTAACTATAACTTTACTAAACTATAACTTTAACTAAAACTCTAAGCTATGACTCTAAGCTAAAACTCTAAATTCTTAACTATAACTAAACTAAGCTAGAACTCTAACTAAAACTCTAAGCTAAGACTCTAAGGTAAAACTCTAAACTCTTAACTAAAACTAAACTAAACTAGAACTCTAACTAAAACTCTAAGCTAAGACTCTAAGCTAAAAACTCTAAACTCTTAATTAAAACTAAACTAAACTAGAACTCTAACAAAAACTCTAAGCTAAGACTCTAAGCTAAAAAACTCTAAATTCTTAACTAAAACTAAACTAAACTAAAACTCTAAGCTAAGACTCTAAGCTAAAACTATTACTAAACTAAACTTCAACTTTAACAAAAACTCTTAGTTAAGACTCTAAGCTAAAACTCTAAACTCTTAACTATTACTAAACTAAACTAGAACTTCAACAAAAACTCTATGCTAAGACTCTAAGCTAAAAAAACTCTAAACTGTTAACTAAAACTAAACTAAACTAGAACTCTAACAAAAACTCTAAGCTAAGACTCTAATCTAAAATTCTAAACTCCTAACTAAAACTAAACTAAACTAGAACTCTAACTAAAACTCTAAGCTATGACTCTAAGGTAAAACACCAAACTCTTAACTAAAACTAAACTAAACTAGAACTCTAACAAAAACTCTAAGCTAAGACTCTAAGCTAAAAAACTCTAAGCTCTTAACTTAAACTAAACTAAACTAAAACTCTAAGCTAAGTCTCTAAGGTAAAACTCCAAACTCTTAACTATATCTAAACTAAACTAGAACTCTAACAAAAACTATAAGCTAAGACTCTAAGCTAAAACTCAAAACTCTTAACTATTACTAAACTAAACTTCAACTCTAACAAAAACTCTAAGCTAAAACTCTAAGCTAAAACTCTAAACTATTAACTAAAACTAAACTAAACTAGAACTTCAACAAAAACTCTAAGCTAAGACTCTAAGCTAAAAACTCTAAAACTCTTAACTATTACTAAACTAAACTTCAAGTCTAACAAAAACTCTAAGCTATGACTCCTAAAACTCTAAACTATTAACTAAAACTAAACTAAACTAGAACTTCAACAAAAACTCTAAGCTGAGACTCTAAGCTAAAAACTCTAAACTCTTAACTAAAACTAAAATAAACTAGAACTCTAACAAAAACTCTAAGCTAAGACTCTAAGCTAAAAACTCTAAACTCTTAACTAAAACTAAACTAAACTAGAACTCTAACTAAAACTCTAAGCTAAGACTCTAAGGTAAAACACCAAACTCTTAACTAAAACTAAACTAAACTAGAACTCTAACTGAAACTCAAAGGTAAAACATCAAACTCAACTCTAACAAAAACTCTAAGCTAAGACGCTAAGCTAAAAACTCTAAACTTTTAACTAAAACTAAACTATACTAAAACTTCAACAAAAACTCTAAACTAAGACTCTAAGCTAAAAACTGTAAACTCTTAACTAAAACTAAAATAAACTAGGACTCTAACAAAAACTCTAAGCTAAGACTCTAAGATAAAATTCTAAACTCTTAACTAAAATTAACTAAACTAGAACTCTAACTAAAACTCTAAGCTAAGACTCTAAGCTAAAAACTCTAAACTTTTAACTAAAACTAAACTAAACTAGAACTTCAACAAAAACTCTAAGCTAAGACTCTAAGCTAAAATTCTAAACTCTTAACTAAAACTAAACTAAACTAGAACTCTAACAAAAACTCTAAGCTAAGACTCTAAGCTAAAATTCTAAACTCTTAACTAAAACTAAACTAAACTAGAACTCTAACTGAAACTCAAAGGTAAAACATCAAACTCTTAACTAAAATTAAACTAAACTAGAACTCTATCAAAAAAACTCTAAGTTAAGACTAAACTAAACTAGAACTCTAACAAAAACTCTAAGCTAAGACTCTAAGCTAAAAACTCTAAACTTTTAACTAAAACTAAACTAAACTAGAACTTCAACTAAAACTCTAAGCTAAGACTCTAAGCTAAAAACTCTAAACTCTTAACTAAAACTAAAATAAACTAGAACTCTAACAAAAACTCTAAGCTAAGACTCTAAGCTAAAATTCTAAACTCTGAACTAAAACTAAACTAAACTAGAACTCTAACTAAAACTCCAAGCTATGACTCTAAGGTAAAACATCAAACATTTAACTAAAACTAAACTAAACTAGAACTCTATCAAAAACTCTAAGCTAAGACTCTAAGCTAAAAACTCTAAACTCTTAACTAAAACTAAAATAAACTAGAACTCTAACAAAAACTCTAAGCTAAGACTCTAAGCTAAAATTCTAAACTCTTAACTAAAACTAAACTAAACTAGAACTCTAACTAAAACTCTAAGCTATGACTCTAAGGTAAAACATCGAACTCTTAACTAAAACTAAACTAAACTAGAACTTCAACAAAAAACTCTAAACTAAGACTCTAAGCTAAAAACTCTAAACTCATAACTAAAACTAAACTAAACTAGAACTCTAACAAAAACTCTAAGATAAGACTCTAAGCTAAAACTCTAAACTCTTAACTAAAACTAAACTAGAGTAATACTCTAAGCTAAGTCTCTAAGGTAAAACACCAAACTCTTAACTAAAACTAAACTAAACTAGAACTCTAACAAAAACTCTAAGCTAAGACTCTAAGCTAAAACTCTAAACTCTTAACTTTAACTTTACTAAACTAGAACTCTAACACAAACTATAAGCTAAGACTCTAAGCTAAAACTCTAAACTCTTAACTAGAAGTAAACTAAACTAGAACTCTAACAGAAACTCTAAGCTATGACTTTAAGCTAAAAACTCGAGACTCTTAACTATAACTAAACTAAACTAGAACTCTAACACAAACTATAAGCTAAGACTCTAAGCTAAAACTCTAAACTCTTAACTAAAACTAAACTGAACTAGAACTCTAACTAAAAGTCTAAGCTATGACTCTATGATAAAGCTCTAAACTCTTAACTATAACTTTACTAAACTATAACTTTAAGTAAAACTCTAAGCTATGACTCTAAGCTAAAACTCTAAATTCTTAACTATAACTAAACTAAACTAGAACTCTAACTAAAACTCTAAGCTAAGACTCTAAGGTAAAACTCTAAACTCTTAACTAAAACTAAACTAAACTAGAACTCTAACAAAAACTCTAAGCTAAGACTCTAAGCTAAAACTCTAAACTCTTAACTAAAACTAAACTAGAGTAAAACTCTAAGCTAAGTCTCTAAGGTAAAACACCAAACTCTTAACTAAAACTAAACTAAACTAGAACTCTAACAAAAACTCTAAGCTAAGACTCTAAGCTAAAACTCTAAACTCTTAACTTTAACTTTACTAAACTAGAACTCTAACACAAACTATAAGCTAAGACTCTAAGCTAAAACTCTAAACTCTTAACTAGAAGTTAACTAAACTAGAACTCTAACAGAAACTCTAAGCTATGACTCTAAGCTAAAAACTCGAGACTCTTAACTATAACTAAACTAAACTAGAACTCTAACACAAACTATAAGCTAAGACTCTAAGCTAAAACTCTAAACTCTTAACTAAAACTAAACTGAACTAGAACTCTAACTAAAACTCTAAGCTATGACTCTAAGGTAAAACTCTAAACTCTTAACTATAACTTTACTAAACTATAACTTTAACTAAAACTCTAAGCTATGACTCTAAGCTAAAACTCTAAATTCTTAACTATAACTAAACTAAACTAGAACTCTAACTAAAACTCTAAGCTAAGACTCTAAGGTAAAACTCTAAACTCTTAACTAAAACTAAACTAAACTAGAACTCTAACTAAAACTCTAAGCTAAGACTCTAAGCTAAAAACTCTAAACTCTTAATTAAAACTAAACTAAACTAGAACTCTAACAAAAACTCTAAGCTAAGACTCTAAGCTAAAAAACTCTAAATTCTTAACTAAAACTAAACTAAACTAAAACTCTAAGCTAAGACTCTAAGCTAAAACTATTACTAAACTAAACTTCAACTTTAACAAAAACTCTTAGTTAAGACTCTAAGCTAAAACTCTAAACTCTTAACTATTACTAAACTAAACTAGAACTTCAACAAAAACTCTATGCTAAGACTCTAAGCTAAAAAAAACTCTAAACTCTTAACTAAAACTAAACTAAACTAGAACTCTAACAAAAACTCTAAGCTAAGACTCTAATCTAAAATTCTAAACTCCTAACTAAAACTAAACTAAACTAGAACTCTAACTAAAACTCTAAGCTATGACTCTAAGGTAAAAGACCAAACTCTTAACTAAAACTAAACTAAACTAGAACTCTAACAAAAACTCTAAGCTAAGACTCTAAGCTAAAAAAACTCTAAGCTCTTAACTTAAACTAAACTAAACTAAAACTCTAAGCTAAGTCTCTAAGGTAAAACTCCAAACTCTTAACTATATCTAAACTAAACTAGAACTCTAACAAAAACTATAAGCTAAGACTCTAAGCTAAAACTCAAAACTCTTAACTATTACTAAACTAAACTTCAACTCTAACAAAAACTCTAAGCTAAAACTCTAAGCTAAAACTCTAAACTATTAACTAAAACTAAACTAAACTAGAACTTCAACAAAAACTCTAAGCTAAGACTCTAAGCTAAAAACTCTAAAACTCTTAACTATTACTAAACTAAACTTCAAGTCTAACAAAAACTCTAAGCTATGACTCCTAAAACTCTAAACTATTAACTAAAACTAAACTAAACTAGAACTTCAACAAAAACTCTAAGCTGAGACTCTAAGCTAAAAACTCTAAACTCTTAACTAAAACTAAAATAAACTAGAACTCTAACAAAAACTCTAAGCTAAGACTCTAAGCTAAAAACTCTAAACTCTTAACTAAAACTAAACTAAACTAGAACTCTAACTAAAACTCTAAGCTAAGACTCTAAGGTAAAACACCAAACTCTTAACTAAAACTAAACTAAACTAGAACTCTAACTGAAACTCAAAGGTAAAACATCAAACTCAACTCTAACAAAAACTCTAAGCTAAGACGCTAAGCTAAAAACTCTAAACTTTTAACTAAAACTAAACTATACTAGAACTTCAACAAAAACTCTAAACTAAGACTCTAAGCTAAAAACTGTAAACTCTTAACTAAAACTAAAATAAACTAGAACTCTAACAAAAACTCTAAGCTAAGACTCTAAGATAAAATTCTAAACTCTTAACTAAAATTAACTAAACTAGAACTCTAACTAAAACTCTAAGCTAAGACTCTAAGCTAAAAACTCTAAACTTTTAACTAAAACTAAACTAAACTAGAACTTCAACAAAAACTCTAAGCTAAGACTCTAAGCTAAAATTCTAAACTCTTAACTAAAACTAAACTAAACTAGAACTCTAACAAAAACTCTAAGCTAAGACTCTAAGCTAAAATTCTAAACTCTTAACTAAAACTAAACTAAACTAGAACTCTAACTGAAACTCAAAGGTAAAACATCAAACTCTTAACTAAAATTAAACTAAACTAGAACTCTATCAAAAAAACTCTAAGTTAAGACTAAACTAAACTAGAACTCTAACAAAAACTCTAAGCTAAGACTCTAAGCTAAAAACTCTAAACTTTTAACTAAAACTAAACTAAACTAGAACTTCAACTAAAACTCTAAGCTAAGACTCTAAGCTAAAAACTCTAAACTCTTAACTAAAACTAAAATAAACTAGAACTCTAACAAAAACTCTAAGCTAAGACTCTAAGCTAAAATTCTAAACTCTGAACTAAAACTAAACTAAACTAGAACTCTAACTAAAACTCCAAGCTATGACTCTAAGGTAAAACATCAAACATTTAACTAAAACTAAACTAAACTAGAACTCTATCAAAAACTCTAAGCTAAGACTCTAAGCTAAAAACTCTAAACTCTTAACTAAAACTAAAATAAACTAGAACTCTAACAAAAACTCTAAGCTAAGACTCTAAGCTAAAATTCTAAACTCTTAACTAAAACTAAACTAAACTAGAACTCTAACTAAAACTCTAAGCTATGACTCTAAGGTAAAACATCGAACTCTTAACTAAAACTAAACTAAACTAGAACTCTATCAAAAACTCTAGGCTAAGACTCTAAGCTAAAAAACTCTAAACTCTTAACTAAAACTAAACTAAAACTATAACTCTAAGCTAAGTCACTAAGCTAAAACTCTAAATTCTTAACTGTAACTAAACTAAACTAAACTAGAACTCTAAATAAAACTCTAAGCTAAGACTCTAAGCTAAAAACTCTAAACTCTTAATTAAAACTAAACTAGAACTCTAACAAAAACTCTAAGCTAAGACTCTAAGCTAAAAACTCTAAACTTTCAACTAAAACTAAACCAAACTAAAACTCTAAGCTAAAAGGATGGGTACTTCAAGTTGGAAAATGGGTTTAGAAGGGACATTAAGAAAGGAACTTGCTCTGAAATGCCTTTTGAAAGGTATTTCTTGGTGTTGAGGTATCCAAAAAGCTGTAAAGTATAGTTGTGGGTGAAAAGGATGGGTACTTCAACTTGTAAAATGGGTTTAGAAGGGACATTAACAAATGAAATTGCTCTGAAATGCCTTTTGAAAAGTATTTCTTGGTGTTGAGGTATTCAAAAAAGCTGTAAAGTATAATTGTGGGCGAAAAGGATGGATGCTTCAAGTTGGAAAATGGGTTTAGAAGGGACATTAAGAAAAGAAGTTGCTCTGAAATGCCTTTTGAAAGGTATTGCTTGATGTTGAGGTATCCAAAAAGCTGTAAAGTATAGTTGTGGGTGAAAAAGATGGGTACTTCAACTTGTAAAAATGGGTTAAGGAATGACATTAAGAAAGGAACTTGCTCTGAAATGCCTTTTGAAAGGTATTTCTTGGTGTTAAGGTATCTAAAAAGCTGTAAAGTATAGTTGTGGGTGAAAAAGATAGGTACTTCAAGTTGGAAAATGTGTTAAGGAATGACATTAAGAAAGGAACTTGCTCTGAAATGCCTTTTGAAAGGTATTTCTTGGTGTTAAGGTATCTAAAAAGCTGTAAAGTATAGTTGTGGGTGAAAAGGACAGGTACTTCAATTTGTAAAAATGGGCTAAGGAATGACATTAAGAAAGGAACTTGTTCTGAAAAGATATAATATAGCCTTAAAAAATATTAAAAAATAGGGGCTCAGGGGCCTTTGGGGCGCCGGGCCCTTTGGGGGGCCCGGGGGACCTTTGGAGACCGGGGGGCTTCCTTCGGGGTTGGGGTAGGGGGATCGGGGCCCTTTGGGTCGGGGTAGGAGGATCGGAGCCCTTTGGGGTCGGGGTAGAGGACCTCACAACACTGTTCAAATACAACTTGTTTACTATAACGACCACACTCAAAACCTCTTCTAAAACATCTTCTAAAATCATCTTTTAAAATGTCTCTAACTGTTTTGCCGAAATAATTCCATAAGATATCTAAAACGGTTTCGCCCAAATAATCCCTAAACGTAATTTCAGCGTGTTCCTTTTGTTTTTGGCATCTCTGCGCTGTCACATTTGAAATTACTAAGAAACCTGATTCCCGTGTTAATCTATTCATCGCTAAGATGTTTCTTGGAGAATTGTTTCCATGGCGTTTGCTTATTAATATCTTTTGGAGTTCAAACAGTAGAACTGTTTCCGAGGCAAAGACATTAATGACTTGGATCTATTCCTGGAGAATCGTTTCTAGGCGAAAATTTTTAAGGTCTGACAGATGATGTCATTGGTTGATTGATCTGTCAAGAAAGGGGAATTAATTTGTTGTTTCTAAGGGGAATTATTGATTCACGAAAGGGGAATTGAGGTCGACTGCACAGGTGTTCCAAATTCCTGGACACCATGACATTCGCCTCGAGCAACAACAACAAATACTATTTCTGGATCATAACATTCTCCCCTAGCGTGCCAAAAACAACAAACTCTTTCCTGGATCATAACATTTGCATCGAGCAACAACAACAAATACTATTTCTGGATCATAACATTAATCCCAGGCACTTGGCCAAAAACAACAAATACTCTTTCCTAGATCATAACATTCTCCCATAGCGGACACTTGGCCAAAAACACACCTGGAGAAAGAGACCTTGGAGAAAGAGGTCAGAAACACTGTCCCCATTAAACTATGTAAAAAAGTTGTAGGTGGCAGCAGGGGTGAGGGGTGGGACCTCATGATGGGGTTCTACTAATAACATCAGTATTTACTTCTGTAGTTACTTTTACCTCTCATACTTAGCTAAAATCTTAGCTAAAGTAAATTGCATCATTATCATCATTGACTTTGCTGTGTTTTTGAAATATACTGCAAATATTTCTAGAGTAGAAAATAGATGGATGCAATCCAAATTAATGAAGATCAGTCCCTTACAGGCCTTATAAGCCTTTAGTTACTTCACTACCGTTCACGGTTAATATCAAATTCAAGTAATATTTATAGTTAATACAAGTTTACTATGGCCTACAACCTGGAATGCACCCATTGTCTCTAAATCCAAAAATTGCATCTTTACATCAAACTGAGCCCACCTCCATTTACACATCCATATATTGAGCATAAATATGGACTCACTTATTTCCTGACTTACCTTTCTTTCACCAAAAGGTCAATAACCAGCCCTTAATTCAGCAGCCCACATTTAAACATATTTATATATTTTTTTTAACAAACTTTAAAAACACAAAGTTCCTCTAAGACCCTTAGGCCCAAACTTATGAATGGTAAATAATCTATTTCTTTACAAGGGTAATATAATTAATTTATGGTTGGGACCATGGGCTTACGAATTGGGCCTGAGTAAGGCTAATAATTTTTGTACGCCATTAAACAACTCTTAAAACATAAATTTTTAGCTTTCTAAAGAATACACTTGGCTTTTAAATGCTCTTTCCCTTACGTAAATTTTAGGTTCCCCTGCCACTATATTGAAACGTCCGTCTAAACAACAATATGAATGAGACGAATTGAACAGAGATAGTGACGGCTCTGGTCTCAGGGGGCCACTCGTAAAAAAGTTACAAAAATGAATATAAACAAATTAATTATTTGTGGTTTAAGGCTTTTTTTGTGCGCCCCCCCCCCCGAAAATTTTTTTGTGCGTAAAATCCCCCCAAAAAAATCCTGGATATCGCCCTGCCCGTCTCCCATAAAATATTAAGGTAAAATTCTAACAGACTTTTCGGTAATTTACAAAATTGTTTCCAATTTATTAATTAGTTAATAAATTGTTTTGACTATTTTAATTTGTTAATCAAATTATTTAATTATTTTTGTTATTATTTTAATTTAATTGTTTCATTATTATTATTATTCAACGATCATTATTCAATTCAATTTTTTGTTTTAGTTTACTTATATATATATATATATATATATATATATATATATATATATATATATATATATATATATATATATATGTATATATATATATATATATATATATATATATATATATATATATATATATATACATATATATATATATATATATATATATATATATATATATATATATATATATATATATATATATATATATATATATATATTATATATATATATATATATATATATATATATATATATATATATATGTATATATATATATATATATATATATATATATATATATATATATATATATATATATATATATATATATATATATATATATATATATATATATATATATATATATATATATATATATATATATATATATATATCTATATATATATATATATATATATATATATATATATATATATATATATATATATATATATATATATATATATATATATATATATATTAGGTTGATTACCACTCCGCAGAAAAATGCCATCATCTCCATCAATTAAGCTATCTGCTACTGCAAACGTATTATTTTGAAGATGTCTATTCTAATATCAGTCACATACCAAAACTGAGTAAACGGTATGAAGGCAGTAGCGTCTCGAGGCTCATTTCATTGGAGGGGGGGCGATCTTCGTAAATGTTACCAAATCGCTACCTGATTTATGCCAAATGTTCTGCAGAAATCAAGAATTTTATTAATTTCGGCCGATTTTGCGAAATTTATGCCGAAAATTTGGGGGGGGGGGCACGCCCCTACCTCACCCCCAACCCCCCTTGGGGCCCCCCTGTATGAAGGTACTCCTCCCTTAGGACAGGGTTCTAATAATATCCCAAAATATAATGCTCTGAAATACCCCAAAATAAACTAGAACGTAAAATAAACTTGAAATTAAAAAAAAAACGTGGGAAAAAAAACCCTCTTTCAGATTCTTTCTCTAAAAATCTGAAATTGATTTAAAATTTGGACATGCGAGCATATAAAGTTGTCAGGACTTCAGTCTTCTTGATCAGCTTAATCAAGGAGCATTTTGGCAGAATTTTTAAGCAACAAACTTCATAGAACGACCAGTCGCCGTACAGAACAACCTCCCTGAAGAGCTAAATACCACAGATCCACTCTTAAGTTATTGGTTTGTTTCATTTCTACTCGGTTTTAATTTTACGTTCATGGCTACCCTAAATATAAGGGGTCTGCCAAATGCTGCAACAATGAATGCTCCAGCACAAAAGCCAGAACTGCTTTCAGACCTCGTGAACAGATCATGCCCTTGGCCCTCGCAAACGACCTTGATTGGCTTCAATAACAAAAACATAGGCAGAAAAATCTTTTTAGGACAATTAGTTACCAAGCGGAATGACCTCCTAGCAGAGTTAGTCATTAGAAGGTTATCACTTAGTTCCTTTAAATGGAATTGCAACTCTTCATACAGAAAATTGCCAGTTAGTAATGGCATATCATTATGTAACTACAATTCTGGTAGTAATAATTGCAGAAAGTAGTTGTGATGTTGATGTAAATTCCTGAAAAAAAAAAACAAAGATGCATACCAAACTTATTTCTATTTATTACTTACTAGAGGTAAGAACATAATAAAATAAGTAACAATTAAAACAGAATAAAAAAATATAATAAAAAGCAAAATAAAAGAAATGTTATAAGACAGGGACTTAAATATCAAACAAGAAGGAAAGAATCATTGTAAAAAAGGAAATCCAGGCTTATCCGTAACAAGTGGTTCATGATATTGAAGTAAAAATAATGAACGACATATTTCAATGATGAACGAAACGGTAAAATATGGAATTCCGCTAACAATAAATATACAAAAAGGATATTTTTTATTGTGATTCCAAATATTTACTTCATCAAATTCATCAAATTTCAAGCTACCAGTCTATGAAAAGTTGCGGAAAAGAAAAGTTGCGGTAGTATCTCTATTAAGGATGTTATATATTGACGGAAATTGCAACATCACATTAGACCTGTCCAAGAACTTCATAGTTGAGATCTCAAGTTCCTGTGTGCAAAAGTTTCTATTAGAGCGGTTTTAGGTGAGTGTTTTGTGTGCTAAACTTGTACTAATGCGTCTTTCAGGATTGTAGTTCTGACGTTGCTGGTTATTTGGTTTGGAAAGAGGTTCAGTGATGTGGCTCGGTAAGCTTAGCCAGAGTTGACCCAGCTTCAATTGGGTACCTGGAGAAATCCAAGGAAGGTAAATGGAAAATGTTCGTGAAAGCAAAGGATGGATAGCCCCCAGCCCTCCATTCGACTCCCTGGCTGAAGGTCCAAGGAACTGAGATCAGAACCACCGGTAGGTATTGTAAGGTTTAGTGCCGAATCCTTTGCCTTTCTTTTGTAGAATTAAATAAAAAAAAACAAGTTTTCTAAACTGAAAGTAAGGAGCGACATAAAAACTTAAAACGAACAGAAATTATTCTGTATATGAAAGAGACTGTCCCCTCCTCAACGCCTCGCTCTTTACGCTAAAGTTTTTTATTGTTTTAAAAAATAAAGTTGTGAGACAGAGTCAAACTTTAGCGTAAAGAGCGAGGCGTTGAGGAGGGGACAGTCTCTTTCATATACAGAATAATTTCTGTTCGTTTTAAGTTTTAATGTCGCTCCTTACTTTCAGTTTAAAAAACTTGTTTTTTTTTATTTAATTTTTGAACGTTTTTGAATAAATGCAGGTTTTGATCTTGGCTCACCGTACATGAATAATTAAAACAAAATTTTCATATTAATTTACTTTTATTTAGTTAAATGGCTTTCTCGAAACTTGTTTAATTTTATTTACGAACGTTTTTATTAGTAATAAATATACGTAACTTACGAATTAACTTACGTAACAAACTTCTATATTCATATATTTTTAATACATTTATTAGGGGGTTCGCCCCCTAGTCAATACCTTGCTCTTTAAGCGAAAGTTCAAATCTTGTTCCAATTCTTTAGAAATGACCGCTTAATCACAAAGGCCGTTAATTAGAATAAATAGCTCTTATGAAAGTACTAAAAAATCTTTGGCTTAAAGAGCGAGGCATTGACTACGGGGTGAACCCAATTATATATGTAATATTTTCTGTTCGTTTAAAGTTTCGATGTTGCTGCTGTTGCAGTTGAAATACTTGTTTTTTTATATTAAATTTATGATCTTTTTTTAAATAATGCTGGGAAGTCCGGCGTCCCCTTCATAGCAATGTCCCTTCCCCCATGAAAACTTCCTTCATGGAAAGACTCCTCCCACATAACCCCTGACCCACCCACCCCCCTCCCCCCCACTACCAGGAAAAATCTCCCCTGAAAACGTCTGTATACTTCCAAATAACCAATACTATATGTTAACATTGGGTAAAGTTCATAACTTTCAGCCCTCCCCCCGGGAAGTTCGGGGGATTAAGTCATCCTAAAAGACATACTTATTATATTTTCGAACATGCTGAACAAAATGGCTATCTCAAAATTTTGATCAGGTGACTTTGGGAAAAAAATGAGCGTGGGAGGGGGCCTAGTTGCCCTCCATTTTTTTTGGTCACTTAAAAAGGGCACTAGAACTTTCAATTTCCATTCCAATGAGCCCTTTCACGATATTCTAGGACAACTGGTTCGATACGATCACCCCTGGGAAAAAAAAAAACAAACAAACAAACAAATAAATAAACACGCACCCGTGATCTTTCTTCTGGCAAAAAATGCAAAATTCCACATTTTTGTAGATGGGAGCTTGAAACCTCTACAGTAGGGTTCTCTGATACGCGGAATATGATGGTGTGATTTTCATTAAGGTTCTATGACTTTTAGGGGGTCTTTCCCCCCTTTTTCGAAAATCAGCCAAATTTTCTCAGGCGCCTAACTTTTGATGGAAAGGATTAAACTTGATGAAACTTATATATTTGAAATCAGCATTAAAATACAATTCTTTTGATGTATCTATTTGTATCAAAATACCGTTTTCTAGAGTTTCGGTTACCATTGAGCCGGGTCGCTCCTTACTTACAGTTCGTTACCACGAACTGTTTGAAAAGGTGAAACTTGACAATTTCTTTCCTGAGAAATATGATAACGGTTTTTTTTTGGTTTTTTTTAAGTAACAAAATAGATCATGCCACAGGAAAGTGCTGACTTCTGTCACTTTGTGCTGTAAATCAAAATTTTCTCGTCTGACAGTGCCAAAATGGTATCGAGTGAAAATTTTGAGATTGCCAATCGATTTAGAATAATTGAAAAGTTAAGTGAGTTTCAGATGTTACCATGGTGAAGTGGTGTTTTCTGTCGTCTTTTTACGTCGAAACAGATAATTTTGGCCCGAAGCGGGTCAATATTGAGCATAATTTCTTAGATAAAAGATCTAAATAATTTCTTAGACCACACTGCTTTTCCATTTAAAAAAAAAATTTAAACAAGAAAAACGGGTTTTAATTTTCTATAAAGCAGTGAAATACAAAACAATTAATTATACACAAATACTCCGAATATTTCGGCCCCACGTCCGGGAGCCTTTCTCAACGGAAAAAAAAATATAAAATAAAACAAAAAAAAAAATTTTAAAAAAAAAAAAAAAAAACTTAACTTACATCAAAATAAAACATACTAAACACATAAAGAGAAAGAAAAAAAACAAAAGAAAAATATAAATAAATAAGAAACAAAACTCACATATTAAATAAACACTTCCATGCACTGAATGTCAATAATGATTCAACTCGCCTCCTCACAGTATATAAATTGAAATCTATCAAAAATGAAGAATATATTTATACTAAGACCAAAACAATAAAAGGTCAACTAACCCCCCGGCCCATAACCCCTAACTAAATCTCACAAGTTCATCAACCAATTTATGAATTATAAATTGAACGGATTCGTTTGGTTGCAAGCTTAGCTGCAGTTCGTTTACTTTTCCCATCATTTAACCCATTCTGACCTTTGTTCGTAAGGTCATCTTTCGTTTCAGAACTATTATTAAAATCAGTACTGGTTGAATATCTTGCCTGCATTTTAATTAAACTATTATAAATTGAATTGATCCTAAATTCCCCTTCATCTTTATTGATACTAGTTCATCTTTATTTAATTAAAATGCAGGCAAGATATTCAACCAGTACTGATTTTAATAATAGTTCTGAAACGAAAGATGACCTTACGAACAAAGGTCAGAATGGGTTAAATGATGGGAAAAGTAAACGAACTGCAGCTAAGCTTGCAACCAAACGAATCCGTTCAATTTATAATTCATAAATTGGTTGATGAACTTGTGAAATTTAGTTAGGGGTTATGGGCCGGGGGGTTAGTTGACCTTTTATTGTTTTGGTCTTAGTATAAATATATTCTTCATTTTTGATAGATTTCAATTTATATACTGTGAGGAGGCGAGTTGAATCATTATTGACATTCAGTGCATGGAAGTGTTTATTTAATATGTGAGTTTTGTTTCTTATTTATTTATATTTTTCTTTTGTTTTTTTTCTTTCTCTTTATGTGTTTAGTATGTTTTATTTTGATGTAAGTTAAGTTTTTTTTTTTTTTTTTAAATTTTTTTTTTGTTTTATTTTATATTTTTTTTTCCGTTGAGAAAGGCTCCCGGACGTGGGGCCGAAATATTCGGAGTATTTGTGTATAATTAATTGTTTTGTATTTCACTGCTTTATAGAAAATTAAAACCCGTTTTTCTTGTTTAAAATTTTTTTTTAAATGGAAAAGCAGTGTGGTCTAAGAAATTATTTACGTCTAGCCTGCGGATGGCAAAAGACCAATTCAATTTTATTATTTTTGAATTTAGCAAAAAAACATGCCAATATAATTACACAACAAAAGTTTTTAGAAAAATGCAAAGTAAATAAACTAATTCCAAAATCGTTTTGTTTTAATTATCATTTAAATACATATAATGAAGAAAAGCACACGAGAAAGGTAAATTTACTAAACTTAAACCATGTGCTGAAAGATAAACGTTTCCAGAGATCACAAGTTGTAAAAGAAATAGATTTTTTAAAACATAGCCTTGGTAATTTTCTTAATACAAATGATTTCCAACAAATTATATCAATCTTTAAAAATTCTTTTGAACATGTTCTAAGATTATCTAGGGAAAGACTAAACCAAAAATTTTTGCAGTTAAAAAGGGAAAAAGAAAAACAAAAACTATCAATGTATAAGCCTAATTATTTCCCAGGCCCTGGGGTGATTAATTTAAGCAAAAAGGAGTTAACCAAAGAACAAGAGGAAATCCTTGAAAGAGGTATAAAATTTGGACTAAATCCTAAAAATGTACCGATAGAGGAAATTATTTCAAAGATTGAAACAGGGATTCACAAGTTTCCAAAAGATATAAATAATGTAGATGAGTTAAGACTAAGGGTAGTGAATATTTTAACAGATTTTGGTAGTTATCAAGAAAAAGTTAAGAACAAAGATATTAAAGTTTTAAAAGATTTAAAAAAAGATGATTCTCTAATAATAACGAAAGCGGATAAGAGCAATACAGTAGTAATCCTAGAAAAAGATGATTATGATAGTAAAATAGAAACAATTCTAAGTGATACTTCAACATATAAAAAACTTAACTCGGACCCAACTGAATTGTATGCTAAAAGATTAAGAAAAGATTTAGAAGACCTTAAAACAAATGGAAGTATCACACCCCAGATGCATCACAAGTTCTTTCCAAGGGGATCAGTTAGCCAAAGAATATATGTTTGCCAAAAATACATAAAACAGGCGTCCCCTTAAGACCTATTGTTTCAACAACCAATTCACCAACGGTAAAAATCGAGAAATGGGCAGCAATGACACTTAAACCATTATTATATCTCCAAAATTCGTATATAAAAAACTCGGAATTTTTAAAAGATAAACTTATAAGTTTAGAAATATCAGAAGAATCTAGATTGTTCACTTTTGATAAATCGTTTATGTATACGTATATTCCTTTTGATAAATCGTTTAGTATTTTATCCAAAAAACTTGAGGAACGAAAAAATGAGATAGAAGAATTATCTTCGGGAATTGAACTGGAAACTATATTAAATTTAGTCAGAATAACTAGCAGATATACTAACTATTTCACGTTTCGAGATAATTTTTACTATCAAATTAGGGGTTTAGCAATGGGAGGGCCTTTAAGTCCGTTGTTAGCAAATATTTATGTAGAGTATGTTGAAAATTTAGCTATAGAAACATATTTTTTAAAACCTAAATTTTGGGGCAGATATATGGATGATATTTTAGTTATTTGGAATTACGGGGAATCAGAAATTGAAGGTTTTTTGGAACATTTAAATAATTTGGGAGGAGAATTAATTTTTACAATTGAAAAGGAAACAGAGAATAAGTTACCGTTTCTAGATATTTTGATCCATAGAAATAATAACGAACTAGCATTTTCAATTTACCGTAAACCGACTAATAACAACCATTATTTGTCTTTCACATCAAATCATCCGATCCAGGTAAAAAGAGGTGTGGTTATTTCTTTAGTTGATAGGGTATTAAAATTAGCATCATCAGGATACATAAGAAATGAACTAATTTTTATTAAGGATATTCTAATAGGTAACGGCTATCCGGAAAATATGATTTCTCAAATAATTGAAAAAAGGAAAAAAAAGTTGACGGAACCAAAAATATTAGAAGAAGATGGGTCAAATCAAGAAACAAATTACATAACTTTGCCTTTTATCCCAATTTTATCACAAAAATTAAGAAGAGAATTAAAAAAACATAATATAAATTCAGCATTTAAATCAGGACATAATATAAGCTCGTTGTTAAATAAAGGGAAAGACAAGGTACCGAGAAATTTGCAAAAGGGAGTTTACAAAATTCCATGTTCTTGTGGTAAATTTTATGTGGGAAGAACGCAACAAACTTTAGAAAATAGGCTACAACAACATAAGAATGCAATAGATTGCGCTCTAAAACAAAACAAAACACCAGAAACGTTTGAGTCAGCTGTTGCAGAACATCTTTATAATTTTCCTCATCACAGTATTTTATTTGATCAAACAAAAATAGTAGATACGTCTGTAGGACTTTTACAAAGCTTCAGGGAAATTATAGAAATAAAAAAGATAATATATGGGGGTACTAGTATCAATAAAGATGAAGGGGAATTTAGGATCAATTCAATTTATAATAGTTTAATTAAAATGCAGGCAAGATATTCAACCAGTACTGATTTTAATAATAGTTCTGAAACGAAAGATGACCTTACGAACAAAGGTCAGAATGGGTTAAATGATGGGAAAAGTAAACGAACTGCAGCTAAGCTTGCAACCAAACGAATCCGTTCAATTTATAATTCATAAATTGGTTGATGAACTTGTGAAATTTAGTTAGGGGTTATGGGCCGGGGGGTTAGTTGACCTTTTATTGTTTTGGTCTTAGTATAAATATATTCTTCATTTTTGATAGATTTCAATTTATATACTGTGAGGAGGCGAGTTGAATCATTATTGACATTCAGTGCATGGAAGTGTTTATTTAATATGTGAGTTTTGTTTCTTATTTATTTATATTTTTTCTTTTGTTTTTTTTTCTTTCTCTTTATGTGTTTAGTATGTTTTATTGTGATGTAAGTTAAGTTTTTTTTTTTTTTTTTTAAAATTTTTGTTTTTGTTTTATTTAGCCTATATTTTTTTTTTCCGTTGAGAAAGGCTCCCGGACGTGGGGCCGAAATATTCGGAGTATTTGTGTATAATTAATTGTTTTGTATTTCACTGCTTTATAGAAAATTAAAACCCGTTTTTCTTGTTTAAAATTTTTTTTTTTATAAAAGATCTGCTTAGAATACTTAAAAGCTATGCAAATATCTTTCCAGTTCCAAAGGTTATGCTGCTATATGATGTTACATTCATCCCTAAACATATTGAATAAAAAAACAAGTTTTTTAAAACTGAAAGTAAGGAGCGACATTAAAACTTAAAACGAAATTCCGTATATGAAGGGGGTCGCCTCCTCCTCAACACCTCGCTCAGTGCGCTAAAGCTTAAATTTTCGCCCAGTTCTTGAAGAACGACATCTGAAACACTATGTTCATTTAATTGGAACAGTGAGAAGCTTTTTTCAAGAGCACTAAAAAACTTTACAGCACTAAAAGTTACACGTTTTTACAGATATGAGCTTGAAACCTAGATAATACGGTTCTCTGATACGCTGAATCTGACGGTGTGATTTTCATTACGATTCTTTCACTGGTAGGTGGAGTTTCCCCCTCTTTCAAAAATCAGGTAAATTTTCTCAGGCTCGTAGCCTTTGATGAGTAATACTAAACTTAATGAAATTTATATATATAGAATCAGCATTATAAGCCCATTCTTTTGATACATTTTTTGACAACAAAATTCTTTTTTAAAGTTTCGACTACTATTGAGCCATATCGCTTGTTTTTATATTGTTTTTTCATTACGTAAATGTTATTACGCATATGAAGGGGTTCTTCTTCTAGTCAATACCTCGCTATTTATGCTACAGTTTGAATTTTGTTTGAATCACAAACCCCTGAATCACAAAGGCAGGTTAATTAGAATAGATAGCTCTTTTGAGCAATCTATTAAAAAAACTGTAGCGTAAAGAGCGAGGTATTGACTTGGGGGCGACCCCGTCATATACGTAATAATTTCTGTTCGTTTTAAGTTTTAATATTGCTTCTAACTTTCAGTTGATAAACTTGTTTTTTTAAATTTAATTTCTTATCGTTTTTTAAATAATGCTGGGAAATCTGGCACCCCCTTCATAGAAATGTCCCTCATACCGAAGGAAAAATCCTCCATAGAAAGATCTCCCCATGTAAACCCCTCCTCCTACCCCTCTCCCCCACCAGAATAAAATCTTTCCTGAAAATGTCAGTATACTTCCCAATAACCAATACTATATGTAAACAATGGGCGAAGTTCATAACTTGCAGCCCTTTCCCCGGGAACTGTGGCGGATTAAGAGATCCTCAAAGACATATTTATAAGATTTTCGACTATGCTGAACAAAATGGCTATCTCAAAATATTAATTGGATGACTTTAGTAAAAAAAAAATGAGCGTGGGAGGGGGCCAAGTTGCCCTCCAATTTTTTTGGTCACTTAAAAAGGGCACTAGAGCTTTTAATTTCCGGTCAAATGAGCCCTCTTACGATATTCTAGGACTACTGGGTCGATACAATCACCCCTGGAGAAAGAAAAACACAAAAAAAACAAAAATACACGCATCCGTGATGTTTCTTCTGACAAAAAAAAACAAAATTCCACATTTTGGCAGATAGGAGCTTGAAACCTCTATAGTAGGGTTCTCTGATACGCTGAATCTGATGGTGTGATTGTCATTAAAGTTCTATGACTTTTCAGGGGTGTTTCCCCCTTTTTTCAAAATAAGGCAAATTCTCTCAGGCGCGTACCTAAACTTGGTGAAATGTTTATATTTGAAATCAGCATAAAAATCTGATTCTTTTGATATACATATTGACATCAAAATTCCATTTTTTAGAGTTTCGGTTACTATTGAGCCGGGTCGCTCCTTACTTGCAGTTCGTTACCACGAACTGTTTGATACAAAGTTCCTACAAAGTGAAGGGCTAGGCATAGAAGGGCTAAGTAAGAAGGGCAAAGTATAGAACGCATAAACAGTATTGCTAATAGTTGTGTAATATCACAATATTGCATAGGGCGAAAGATCAGTGAATCTTCTAATGTTGGAGGGATGGCTGAACCCAAGGCCGTACACAGGATTTTTTTTCGGAGGGGGATTTACTTAAAGATTTTTTTTCGGGTGCGGATGAAAAAACCTCAGAAGACGCATACAAAATTTGTTGATATCCATTTTTGTTGTGTTTTTACGAGTCAAAAAAAAAATTTCGGGAGGGGTTCAAACCCCCTTACCCCGCCTCTGGGTACGGCCTTGGCTAAATCCTCCCTCAATAGTGAATTTGTAAGGCATGATTTCTTAAAGTTTTGCGAGAGGTTTTTTTCGGTCAATTTGGAGAGGAGATTTTTACCTCTAGCATTCTTACATTCAGATAATATGATATAATGATATTTTGAAGTAAGCATAATGCTTACTAGAGCAAAAAAACATTTAATATGGATGTAAGGGGAAAATGACACCCTTTTATTTTACGATTATCTTTAGTGTAAAGTAGGAATAATAATTACATTATACTTTTACGTGGCTGGATAGACTCCTTAATATGAGTAAGGAGTACATTAAAAATTAAAGTAGATGGTAGGGTAGTTATTTTGTGAATTTGTTGATAAGGTGTTCATTTATTTACTATTATTATAATTTTTTAAATGTCTCGGTGGCTGACTTTTTTAATAAGTATTATATCGTATGCTTACCTGTACAAAGGCTGAAAAGGAGGGGGGCACCTTTCCCAGGAGAAATATCGTCCTAGTGACTAATTCCATACAAATGTAAACATAATTTTCTTTCAATAACCTTTTTCAGGGACAAAATTATCTTTGAAGCATTGTTACGCAAAAGTTAAGTTTTACTATCAAGGTCAGGGGCAGTTGGGGAGGAAGCTCCCCATCTCCTTCAATCCTTCATATTCAATCCTTCATAAACATAATAAAAATCCTGTATTTAATACCTCAATCAATTAAACCAGCAATAAGTTATCTTTGTATTATTTTATTTTTTTCGTCAACTTGAAGTAAGATGACCTATCATGACTCTTAATAAACTCACTCTCAGCATTGTAAAGAGCGATAATTAATATTGCTGTGAATAAGAGATAATATACTAATAGCAAGGGCCGTATCCAGGATTTTTTCCGGGGGGGGGGTACCGAAGATTGTTTTCGGGGGAGGTTACAAAAAAACTTTGAAAAACACATCAAAAATTTGTTTGTATTCATTTTTGTTACTTTTTTTACGAGTCGGAAAAATATTTTGGAGAGAAGGGGGGGGTCAAACTCCCTAACACCCCCTCCCGCTGGATACAACCTTGCTAATAACATATTTTACAATATATCAGTGTTGCCAATAAAATGTTAACGTATTATAAAACATTGTGCATTAGCACATTAGCTAAAAATGGATTACAATTATTAATTATATTAAACTAAATATATAATCAAATTTGTAATATATTATAGCTATAATAGATGGTATATTATGTGTATAAGGTTTCTAACTCTATTAGCATTCAAACTTTAAAGTTAGCTAGTTCTGTCGTTGACGAAGGTAAATCTTACATGCCAAACTTAGGGTAAGCTTGAGCTAAATTATAATTTTTTCAAGATTAATTATTCCAAAATGAAAGCCTTCTTTAATTATTTCATTCTTTAGGGGATGCGCATTCCTCTACAGGGATGGTGGGCATAACTTTAATATATCAGATCAGCTTTTCCTAATTGATATTTCGGAAATTAAAAAAGAACAAAATGAATTTTGACAGGAACTTTTTTTTAACATTTCAATTAAAATTTTTAGCATCCAGAGTCAAAATGAAAACATTTATGACTTATGTGGAAGAAGGTTTTTAAGATACTCATCAGTCAAACCTGCTTCTTTTTCTTGCCTATTCCAAAGACTTCATTTTATAGAGCGTTACTCCCTACCTCCTATTTGTGGAACGACCCTCAATCACTCCTGAAAGGAAGATTTGTGCTTCTAAAGATAGATCAGCGCATTAGAATTGACTTAGTAGATAGCGATGTGGTTTTTCCTTTAAATTTGTGTTTTTCACCACAGGGTCATAAGAACTAACGGTCGTAGAAAATTAGGAAAGGGCTCATTCAGTTTTAATGTTCTCCTTACGGGCTGAAAATAGTGGAAGAGTAGTCTGGTGATATGCTCCGGGATACTCCCATGTAGCTCCACATATTGTCAGATCAAAATTTCAATGTAAACAATTTATCAAAACAGTCGAAAAAAAAAAAAAATGTACCTCTGTGAGTGACAAGAAAAGTAATGCCCCAGGGACAAGGACCAAAAGCTATATACATAGCTTATTTAAAATGAGGGTTTTCATTGATTACATTTGAAAAGAAAGTTAGACACTTCGGCTTTATTTTTCGTTGAAATAAAGTTATACATAGCTTTCATAGGCAGCGCGCTAACGCTACCTAAGTAAAGAATGATGTGGGCACAATGTGTTGTTTTTTGGTTCTCCATACCCGGGCACTTCGCATCGAAGGAGTTGTCGTAGAAACTTCGAAAAGGGCTCATTCGATTGGAAATTGGAGTTGCTAGTGCCCTTTTTAATAGTCGAAAGTGATTGGAGGGCAACTAGCCCCCCTCCCTACGCCCATCATTCCCCTAAACATATCCAATAAAAAATTTTGAGATAGCCATTTTGTTCAGTGTAGTTGATTTCCAGATAGAAAATATGTTTTTGAGGAGGACACTCCCCCACAACCCTCAGGGCAAGGCTAGCCCACGCCCATCTCTCCCCTAAATACATCCAATCAAAATTTTGAGATAGCTATTTTGTTCAGCGTAGTTGATTTCCAGATAGAAAATATGTTTTGAGGAGGACACTCCCCCACAACCCTAAGGGCAAGGGTTTTAAGTTATGCCCTGGGGGCATACAAGGTTTTATAAAAGGCGTTGTCGTAGGAACTTCAAAAGGGCTCATTCGATTGCAAAATCAAAGGGCTAGTACCCTTTTTAATAGTCAAAAGTGATTGGAGGGCAACTAGCCTCCCTCCCACGCCCATCATTCCCCCAAACACATCCAATAAAAATTTTGAGATAGCCATTTTGTTCAGTGTAGTTGATTTCCAAATAGAAAATATGTTTTTGAGGGGGACACTCCCTCACAACCCTCGGGCAAGGGTTGTAAGCTAAGCCATGGGAGCATATAACGTTTTTGTAGAAGGCGTTGTCATAGAGACTTCAAAAAAGGCTCATTCGATTGGATATTCAAAGGATTAATGTCCTTTTTAATAGTTGAAAGTGATTGGACGGTAACTAACCCCCCTCTCACGCCCACCTTTTCCCCAAACACATCCAATCAAAATTTTGAGATAGCCATTTTGTTCAACGTAGTTTAAAGTTCTGGAAATTAGGTCTTTGAGGATGACATCCAATCAAAATTTTGAAATAGCCATTTTGTTCCACGCAGTTAAAGTTCAGGAAATTATACCTTTGAGCAGGACACTCCCCTCACAGTCTTCAGAGACAGGGTTATAAGTTAGCCCTAGGGGCATATAAGTTTTTATTGAAATCTTTGTCGTAGAAACTTGAAAAAGGGCTCATTCGATTGGAAATTCAAAGGTCTAGTGCCCTTTTTAATAGTCGAAAGTGATTTGAGGGCAACTAGCCCCCCTCTCTCGCCCACATTTTCCTCAAACACATCCAATGATAAGTTTTTGATAGCCAGTTTGTTTAGTCTTGTGGATTTCGAGATAGAAATTGTGTTTTTGAGGAGAACACTCCCCCACAGCCCTCAGGGCAAGGGTTGTAAGTTATGCCCTGGGGGCATACAAGGTTTTTACTGAATGCGTTGTCGTAGAAACTTCAAAACGGGCTCATTCGATTGGAAACTGAAATGGCTAGTGCCCTTTTTAATAGTCGAAATTGATTGGAAGGCAACTAACACCCCTTCCACACCCACCATTTCCCCAAACATACCCAATCAAAATTTTTAGATAGCAATTTTTTTCCACGCAGTTTAAAGTTCGGGAAAAAATACCTTTCAGCAGGACACTCCCCCCACAGTCTTCAGAGCAAGGGTTATAAGTTATGCCCTGGGGGCATATAAGGTTTTTTTTTAATGTTTGTCGTAGAAACTTGAAAAAGGGCTCATTCGATTGGAAATTCAAAGGGCTAGTGCCCTTTTTAATAGTCGGAAGTGATTTGAGGGCAACTAACCCGCCTCTCACGCCCACCTTTTCACCAAACACATCTAATCAAAACTTTGAGATAGCCATTTTATTCAAAGTAGTTTAAAGTTCTGGTAATTAGGTCTTTGAGGATGACAACCCCCTCACAGCCCTCAGGACAAGGATTGTAAGTTATGCCCTGGGGGCATATAAAGTTTCTATAGAAAGCGTTGTCATAGAAACTTCAAAAGGGCTCATGCGATTAGAAATTGAAATGGCGTGTGCCCTTTTTAATAGTCGAAAGTGATTGGAAGGCAACTAACACCCCTTCCACACCCACCATTTCCCCAAACATACCCAATCAAAATTTTTAGATAGCCATTTTTTTCCACGCAGTTTAAAGTTCGGGAAAAAATACCTTTCAGCAGGACACTCCCCCCACAGTCTTCAGAGCAAGGGTTATAAGTTATGCCCTTGGGGCATATAAGTTTTTATTGAAATCTTTGTCGTAGAAACTTGAAAAAGGGCTCATTCGATTGGAAATTCAAAGGTCTAGTGCCATTTTTAATAGTCAAAAGTCATTTGAGGGCAATAAGCCCCCCCTCTCTCTCCCACATTTTCCTCAAACACATCCAATGATAAGTTTTTGATAGCCAGTTTGTTTAGTCTTGTGGATTTCCAGATAGAAATTGTGTTTTTGAGGAGGACACTCCCCCACAGCCCTCAGGGCAAGGGTTGTAAGTTATGCCCTGGGGGCATACAAGGTTTTTACTGAATGCGTCGTCGTAGAAACTTCAAAATGGGCTCATTCGATTGGAAACTGAAATGGCTAGTGCCCTTTTCAATAGTCGAAAGTGATTTGAAGGCAACTAACACCCCTTCCACACCCACCATTTCCCCAAACATACCCAATCAAAATTTTTAGATAGCCATTTTTTTCCACGCAGTTTAAAGTTCGGGAAAAAATACCTTTCAGCAGGACACTCCTCCCACAGTCTTCAGAGCAAGGGTTATAAGTTATGCCCTGGGGGCATATAAGGTTTTTTTTTAAATGTTTGTCGTAGAAACTTGAAAAAGGGCTCATTCGATTGTAAATTCAAAGGGCTAATACTCTTTTTAATAGTCGGAAGTGATTTGAGGGCAACTAACCCGCCTCTCACGCCCACCGTTTCACCAAACACATCTTATCAAAACTTTGAGATAGCCATTTTATTCAAAGTAGTTTAAAGTTCTGGAAATTAGGTCTTTGAGGATGACAACCCCCTCACAGCCCTCAGGACAAGGATTGTAAGTTATGCCCTGGGGGCATATAAAAATTCTATAGAAAGCGTTGTCATAGAAACTTCAAAAAGGGCTCATTCGATTAGAAATTTTTGATAGCCAGTTTGTTTAGTCTTGTGGATTTCCAGATAGAAATTGTGTTTTTGAGGAGGACACTCCCCCACAGCCCTCAGGGCAAGGGTTGTAAGTTATGCCCTGGGGGCATACAAGGTTTTTACTGAATACGTCGTCGTAGAAACTTCAAAACGGGCTCATTCGATTGGAAACTGAAATGGCTAGTGCCCTTTTTAATAGTCGAAAGTGATTGGAAGGCAACTAACACCCCTTCCACACCCACCATTTCCCCAAACATACCCAATCAAAATTTTTAGATAGCCATTTATTTCCACGCAGTTTAAAGTTCGGGAAAAAATACCTTTCAGCAGGACACTCCCCCCACAGTCTTCAGAGCAAGGGTTATAAGTTATGCCCTGGGGGCATATAAGGTTTTTTTTTTAAATGTTTGTCGTAGAAACTTGAAAAAGGGCTCATTCGATTGGAAATTCAAAGGGCTAGTGCCCTTTTTAATAGTCGGAAGTGATTTGAGGGCAACTAACCCGCCTCTCACGCCCACCTTTTCACCAAACACATCTAATCAAAACTTTGAGATAGCCATTGTATTCAACGTAGTTTAAAGTTCTGGAAATTAGGTCTTTGAGGATGACAACCCCCTCACAGCCCTCAGGACAAGGATTGTAAGTTATGCCCTGGGGGCATATAAAGTTTCTATAGAAAGCGTTGTCATAGAAACTTCAAAAAGGGCTCATTCGATTAGAAATTGAAATGGCGTGTGCCCTTTTTAACAGTCGAAAGTAATTGGAAGGCAACTGACACCCCTTCCACGCCCACCATTTCCCCAAACACATCCAATCAAAATTTTGAAATAGCCATTTTGTTCCACGCAGTTCAAGTTCAGGAAATTATACCTTTGAGCAGGACACTCCCCTCACAGTCTTCAGAGACAGGGTTATAAGTTAGCCCTTGGGGAATATAAGTTTTTATTGAATTCTTTGTCGTAGAAACTTGAAAAAGGGCTCATTCGATTGGAAATTCAAAGGTCTAGTGCCCTTTTTAATAGTCGAAAGTCATTTGAGGGCAACTAGCCCCCCCTCTCTCTCCCACATTTTCCTCAAACACATCCAATGATAAGTTTTTGATAGCCAGTTTGTTTAGTCTTGTGGATTTCCAGATAGAAATTGTGTTTTTGAGGAGGACACTCCCCCACAGCCCTCAGGGCAAGGGTTGTAAGTTATGCCCTGGGGGCATACAAGGTTTTTACTGATAACGTCGTCGTAGAAACTTCAAAACGGGCTCATTCGATTGGAAACTGAAATGGCTAGTGCCCTTTTTAATAGTCGAAAGTGATTGGAAGGCAACTAACACCCCTTCCACACCCACCATTTCCCCAAACATACCCAATCAAGATTTTTAGATAGCCATTTTTTTCCACGCAGTTTAAAATTCGGGAAAAAATACCTTTGAGCAGGACACTCCCCCCACAGTCTTCAGAGCAAGGGTTATAAGTTAGCCCTTGGGGCATATAAGTTTTTATTGAAATCTTTGTCGTAGAAACTTGAAAAAGGGCTCATTCGCTTGGAAATTCAAAGGTCTAGTGCCCTTTTTAATAGTCAAAAGTCATTTGAGGGCAACAAGCCCCCCCTCTCTCTCCCACATTTTCATCAAACACATCCAATGATAAGTTTTTGATAGCCAGTTTGTTTAGTCTTGTGGATTTCCAGATAGAAATTGTGTTTTTGAGGAGGATACTCCCCCACAGTCCTCAGGGCAAGGGTTGTAAGTTATGCCCTGGGGGCATACAAGGTTTTTACTGATAACGTCGTCGTAGAAACTTCAAAACGGGCTCATTCGATTGGAACTGAAATGGCTAGGGCCCTTTTTAATAGTCGACAGTGATTGGTAGGCAACTAGCACCCCTTCCACACCCACCATTTCCCCAAACATACCCAATCAAAATTTTTAGATAACCATTTTTTTCCACGCAGTTTAAAGTTCGGGAAAAATACCTTTGAGCAGGTCATTCCCCCCCACAGTCTTCAGGGCAACGGTTATAAGTTATGCCCTGGGGGCATATAAGGTTTTTTTTAAATGTTTGTCGTAGAAACTTGAAAAAGGGCTCATTCGATTGGAAATTCAAAGGGCTAGTGCCCTTTTTAATAGTCGAAAGTGATTTGAGGGAAACTAACCCCCCTCTCATGCCCATCTTTTCCCCAAACACATCCAATCAAAATTTTTAGGTAGCCATTTTGTTTAACGCAGTTGAAAGTTCTGGAAATTAGGTCCTTAAGGCTGACAACCCACCCCCTCCACAACCCTCAGGGCAAGGGTTTTAAGTTATGCCCTGGGAGCATTTAAAGTTTTTATTGAAATTGATGTTGTAAAAACATCCAAAAGGGCTCATTCAATTGAAAATTGAAAGGGCTATTGCCCTTTTAATAGTCGAAAGTGATTGAAGGGCAACTTACCCCCCTCTCACGCCCACCATTTCCCCAAACACATCCAATCAAAATTTTGAGATATCCATTTTGTTCAACGTATTCAAAAGTTCTTGAAATAAGGTCTTTTAGGATGATAACCCCATCAGAGCTTTCAGTGCAAGGGTTGTAAGTTATGCCCTGGGGGCATATAAGGTTTATATAGAAAGTTGTTGTAGAAATTTCAAAAGGGGCTCCTTTGATTGGAAATTAAAATTACCCTTTTTAATAGTCGAAAGTGAGTGAAGAGTAATTAACCCCCCTCTCACGCCCTCCATTTCCCCATTCACATTCAATCAAAGTTTATACTTAGCCATTTTGTTCAACGTAGTTGAAAGTTCTGGAAATTATGTATTTAAGGATGAGAAGAGTCCCTAGGGCGAAGGTTGTAAGTTATGCCCTGCGGGCACATAATGTTTTTAATGATAGAGTTGTCGTAAAAACTTCCAATTGAATGAGGGGCTCATTCAATTGGAAATTGAGAGGGATAGTGCCCTTTTTAATAGTTGAAAGTGATTGAACGGTAACTAAACCCTCTCTCACGCCCATCATTCCCCCAAACACATCCAATCAAAATTTTCAGATAGCCGTTTTGTCCAACGTAGTAGAAAGTTCTGGAAATTAGGTTTGTGAAGATGACAACCCCCCCCCCCCAGCCCTCATGGCGAGGGTTGTAAGTTATCCCATGGGGGAATATAAGGTTTTTATTGAAAGCGTCGTCGTAGAAACTTCAAAAGGGCTCATTTGATTGGGAATTGAAAGGGCTAGTGCCTTTTTTAATAGTTGAAAGTTATCGGAGAAAGAATAACGCCCTTCTCACGCCCACCATTTTCCCAGACACATCCAATCAAAATTTTGAGATAGCCATTTTGTTTAACGCAGTTGAAAGTTCTGGAAATTAGGTCTTAGAGGATGACAACCACCTTCACAGCCCTTAGGGTAAGAGTTTATGCCCTGAACATAATTTGCACTTTACTGAAAAAAATATAAATGTTTTTACTTTTATAACTTTAATAAATCAAATAATATTAAGATTTTGATTACTAAATACCAGTATATGTATATCAAACTGACAATGCACATTCATTTGTAGTTTTTTCAGTAAAGTGCAAGTTATGTTCTGGCTTTGGGAAGGCATGGGGGTTTTGAGCCCAACTTATGTTAATTTCTGCTCGTTTTGAGTTTGACTCAGTTATTTATTGTAATTTCTGTTCTTTTTGAGTTTCATTTATTTAGCATTGCTGATTTGTGGTAGTTTCACGCTTGGTAGATTATTTGATTTTATTTTTGCTCATTTTTTGTTTAATGGAGTTCTTTACGTTTCTTTGAAAAACTTATTTTGTGGAAAAAGTTTTTTTAATTAATCATAAGAAAATACGGCTGGGATAAAATCAAGCTGCCATAAACAGGAATTTGTAGCAGTGTTCGATTTATCCCGTAAGCGACCACGAAAGACAATATTATTTGTGACAGCCTAAGTGTTACCAATGCTCATCCTTTTGAGACTTCCGGTACGGTCAAGCTGTAGTTCAGAGACTCAAGTGCTAGACACCAAGCAATTGAATTGCAGTATATCCGTGAAATTCACACCTTTTAGGGTCGACCCTTACTGAGGGTTACTTAGGGTTACTAAGGCTCCCTTACTCGATCCTTAGTTAGGGTCGATCCCTAATCTTATATTTTTGAACAACAATCAATAGATGGTTCTCGAATTGATTGTTTATACGTTCAATAAAAAAAAAAAAATAATATAAGATTAGAACGTTAGAATCGTACGTCTGCGGGTTATATCTCAGATCCCTTACTTAGGTTTGATTCCTAAACGTTGCTTTAAATCCGAAGGTTTTGACCACTTGTCAAGACTTGCAACATCACCCTTAAGTGTTCCACTAGGAATGCACAGCGTCAGTCCACCACAGTCAAGTGCGTTGTGTGTCCATAGCACAGTTTATATAATTATCCAGTATGATCATTCTCTATCTCACCCATTATAAAAACCCGGACCGGGGTGCGAGTGCTCCGGAGAACGTTTTTGCAGATATAAACATAAGCGAAGTCAGATCTTTTCATGGGTTGACAAGTCAGACTGTGATCTAATCGGAAACCGCTATTACGAATAATGCACTTTGTTGGAAACAATCGGAAACAGACTAACCCGTATTCCCGCTAATGCAGAAATAAGTGTGAGGAGCTTTTTGTTCGCACCGACAACGAAGACCAGAAATGATCTGCGATAAACTTACTGGATAATTCTATAAGCTGTGGTCCATAGTGTTGCTATGTCTATCCTTCTTTCAGCATGAAACAGCTTGCAAGGAAGGAAGCAGCATAATCAGACCCCAACTCTGCAGGAAATAAGTAGTTGATCCAAATATTTTCCCAAAACATTTTTGGAGATGACTTAATTAAACTGGATTATGTGGTGTTTTTTTTTTTTTTTTTTTTTGCCAAAAACAGCACAAAAAATGTTTGACAAAAAACAAGAAAATATAGAAATATAAAACTAAAAAGTGAAAACGAGGATAATTTTCAGCCTATTTTTTTCCACTGGTTGAAAACCACCCTCGTTTTCTTGTTTTTTTTAAATCGCATTTTCATATTTTCTCGTTTTTTTGCCTAACGTATAGCCGGTGTGGTCTTATAACGCGTCGAATATATTATTGTATGTCTGCAGGGTATATCTCAGTGCATATGTCAGTATGTTTACCGTATTAAGTGTTTTAAGCTTCAGTGTATCCACTGTTCGTCTGGCTTTTTGTCAATGATTAAAAAAAAAAAAAAAAAAAAAAAAAAAAAAAAAAAAAAAAAAAAAAAAAAAAAAAAAAAAAACAAGGGTACTTGTATGACATACCCCTACAGTTATTCTTCATCTAATTACAACCTTATATTTTCCATAGTTTCGGGATTCTGGGATTTCCCATTATTTTCTTAATAAAGTATTATACGTTCATCATATTTTGATCCAAAAATCCCAAAATTTATGAAAAATCCAAGCTTCTAAATAGATGAAGAATATTAGGAAGGGTAAATATCATACAAGTACCAAAACAAGTTTTTTGAAATGAAAGGAGGGAGTGACATTAAAAAGTAAAATGAAAAAAAAATATTCTGTATATGATGGGGCAGCCCTTTCCCCAACCCTCACTCTTTACGCTAAAGTCTTAAAAGTTCTTCAAACATTCTTGTCATTCAAATTCAATTACCCGTGTGTTTGAGCAGTCTTTTTTAAATAATCTTGACAAAAATTCAAACTTTAGCTGTAAATCTCCCCCCCCCCTCAAATATTGAATAATTTCTTTTAGTTTTTAGTTTTAATGTTGCTCCTAATTTTCAGTAGAAAAACTTTTTTATTTGATCTCTGACCGTTTTTCAAGTCACATGAGGGAATCTTCTTCTCTTCCTCCCCTCCCCCGTGCAAAGTTTTGCCTGGAAATTTTTCTCCCACAGAAATTATTCCCCATGGAAACTGTCTCTTCAGAAAATCCCCCCCCCCGAAAAAAAAAACAATTGTGTACATTTCCCACTAACAAATACAATATGTGAACAATATGAAAGTTGTGTAACTTGAAGCTATTTTTCAAGGAACTCTGGGGGATCATATCATCACCGAAGACATAGTTATTGGGAAACTATCCTGAATCAAATGGCTATCTTAAAATTTTGATCGGATGTTTTTGGAAAAAAGGGGCGTGATAGGGGAACTCGTTGCCCTCCGATCTTTTTGGTTACTTGAAAAGGGCACTATAACTTTTGACTTTCGTTCCAAGGATCCCTCTTCCGATCTTCTTGGGCTATTGGCTGGATAAATCACCCATAGGGGAAAAAAACACACATCTGTGATCTTTCTTCTGGCAAAAATACAAAATTCTATATTTTGTAGATAGAAGCTTGAAACCTCTACAGGTCTCTCTGATATGCTAATCTAATGGTAAGAATTTCATAAAGATTGCTTGACTTTTTTGGGGGTGTTTTGCTTTGTTTGAAAATAATGTAAATTCTCTCAGGCTCGTCGCTTTCGATATGTATTATTAAACTTAATATTTTTTATATGTTTGAAATCAAAATAAATTTTCAATTTTTTGTATGTATACCAATATATAGTAGCTATTATATTTTTGGTAAAGGGGGATAATAAACGGAATGAGAATTTCTCGGTCCTTCAACTTAGTACTCAGGGTGTTTGTTCATCGATTGATCAATTGAAGCTAATAGTTGCTGATGGACTACTTGACATTATTGGACTATATGGAGCCTTTCTGGCTAATATTAATGAAATGCTGCTTGATAGGCCCGATATCTGACAGAACGCCTAAATCGGCACAGGACGGCAAAAGGTGGTCTCGCCTTGTGCCTTGCTCCTTGTACATATCCAATGACGTTCTGCATATTGCCAGAAGGGCTTTATCAAGAAATCAGGGAAGAATATTAGAATCCCTATCTATTGATGTTAAATTACAAGGGAAAGACCTAACCTAACCTGCCTGCAACTGCTTGATTTTAAGTCGGGTCTCATAACTGGGGCTCTGGAACTGAAATATCACACGAATAAGAAAATTTTAAATGTTAAAAGTATAGGAAAGAAACTATTAGAATTCTTTTTGGGGTCTTTGGTCCTAATTATCAGATAAATGTCATTTCTTTAAGCTAAATTCATTCCTACTTTGAGGCTCGTATTTCCCCTAAATATCCTGCAATAGCCCTTTTTCGTATTCCTAGATCTGCCTCTCACTCACTCGGACTATCTGTCTTGAATTTTTCTACAATTAGCGATGTCTTGATGCCTGCAACTGCTTGATTTTATTCAAAATCAACGGACTCATCCCTGCACATTGCAGGGATGCAAAGGACTCCTTCTGCAAATTGCCAGAAGGGTTTTATAAAGAAATCAGGGAGGAATATTAGAATCCCTATTTGTTGAAATTGAATTTCAAGGGAAAGACCTTATTGGTAATGTGTACCGATCTCAAGTGAATTCATCCCTTAATTTCTTCAGATCCTTAATAAGCTTTTAGTTTGACAATACAAACTTGTCTATGTGAGTTTATAACAATGAGAGATTCCAAATTTAACTTACATGATCTTTTATATTCGGTGACGATAGATTTTCTATCAGGTCTGGTCACAGCTGGAGCTCTACCAACAGTTTGCATTCCGACACGTGTAGCTATGATAAAAGCTACCTTAATCGACAAAGTTTTTTCTCTATCATTTAAGTGCAGAATTTTGTACTTGCAAATAATCTATTGGAACATTTTCCTGTCTTTTTGCTTTTACCGCTAAGAAGATGGTGATTCTGAAGACCCTTACTTTGGGCTCAGCTGCCTTTAAGTATGGTCAAATTTTGCTAACCCTTCTTAGATTCCAGTCAGCAGAGACGCCATGGAATATGCTTGACAAAGATATAGATTTTTGCTCATGATTTGACTCATTTTATGAATCTGTCAAAACTACTATTTTCGATTTGTATACTATACCCGCTTGTGGTTTTAAAGCAAAAAGATTTATTCTCTTAATTTCATAGGTAACCTTAGGCATTGTCAGAAGCTCCAGGAGAAAAAAAGACTTTTGCAAATCTTAAGTAAAGTCACCGTAAAGTCGCCTTCAACGTTCCAAAAACTAAAGAAACATATATAATTAATTTTAATGAACGAATGCTTTATTTCCTGTGATATCACGAAACAACAAACCAATTAAACCAACATAGCTGGTACTATAAGGTCAAATCTTTGATTCGGAAAGCTAAACGCCTTTCTTATTTTACGAATTTCTTCATTGCTGAAAGAATAAGGCGAGCTTCAGTGAGGCGAGCTTACTGAAGAAGCAGTGGTTTTTCCAACTTTTGCAAAATAAGAGGAAAATACTTCTTGAGCTTTAAATTTACCGGGCCACGATTTACCAAGCAAAATTTATCGAATTAATTACGAAAAACCGAGCCATGAATCATCAAACCAAGAGATGATAATTTCTTAAACCACATTGGCCTGACATCACATAAAGAAAGAAAAACGAGCAAAAATGGGGTTTTTATAGGCCAAATGAAGATACTGAAAAAAACAAAACGAATATTTCGAGAGGACAAACGCCTCTCTTCTTCAGCGCGAAACGAAACGATGTATCAATAAAAGCTAAAAAATTAAAAGAATTAAAACCAACTACCTAACAACCATAAAAGCGAGTTATTCGCCAATATCCGCGATTTGCACAAAGTCCAAAAAAAAATATGAACTGCCATCGACGGATACTAGCGAACAACTGACAAAGAGCGAACAACCAATTTATTTAATTGCTGGTTCGTTTTGTTTTTTCGAGTGAATGAATTGGTTTCCTTCTCTTTGTCAGTTGTTCGCTAGTATCCGTCGATGGCAGTTCATATTTTTTTTTTGGATTTTGTGCAAATCGCGGATATTGGCGAATAACTCGCTTTTATGGTTGTTAGGTAGTTGGTTTTAATTCTTTTAATTTTTTAGCTTTTATTGATACATCGTTTCGTTTCGCGCTGAAGAAGAGAGGCGTTTGTCCTCTCGAAATATTCGTTTGTTTTTTTCAGTATCTTCATTTGGCCTATAAAAACCCCATTTTTGCTCGTTTTTCTTTCAAACCAAGAGGGCGATGACAATGGTTTCTTATCTATCTTACTATTCTTATCTTATCTATCTTATCTGTCTTATTATTTCTTATCTATCTTATTATTATTGCTGTATCATATTACAGCAATGGAGAAATGTTTAAAAAAATAAAGCTGTGAGACAGAGTCAAACTTTAGCGTCAATGTTGTTGCCCCCATGAAAACTTCCCCCATGGAAAGATCCTCCCACATAACCCCTAACCACATAACCACGATAACCCCTGGGGAAAAAAACAAAAAGCAAACAAACAAAAAACAACAACAAATAAACACGCATCCGTGATCTTTCTTCTGGCAAAAAATACAAAATTCCACATTTTTGCAAATAGGAGCTTGAAACTTCTATAGTAGGGTTCTTTGATATGCTGAATCTGATGATATCCCCTCCTCAATGCCTCGCTCTTTAGGCTAAAGTTTGACTTTCTCACAACTCTATTTTTGTTTAAACAATAAAAAACTTTAGCGTAAAGAGCGAGGCGTTGAGGAGGGGACAGCCCCTTTCGTATACGGAATAATTTCTGTTCGTTTTAAATTTTAACGTCATTCCTTACTTTCAGCTAAAAAAAAAAAAAAATTTTAATTTAATTTTCATTAAAGTTCTGACGTTTAGGGGGTGTTTCCGTCTTTTTTTTTTAAACAGGACAAAGTTTCTCAGACGCGTAACTTTTGATGGGTATGGATAAACTTGATGAAACTTGTATATTTGGAATCAGCAGAAAAACCTGATTCTTTTGATGTGTCTATTGGTATCAAAATCCCATTTTTTAGAGTTCCGCTTACTATTGAGCCTGGTCGCTCCTTACTTACAGTTCGTTACCACGAACTGTTTGATAAGAGAGAGAATGCTAGCACTTGGTTTTATTCCTATTTGTCTAGAAGTGTCATTTCCGCTGATTTTCTTTTCCTCTCACCGTATCATGCCTGGTTTGGACTCCCAAAAGGCTCAGTTCTAGGACCAGTTCTATTCTTAATATATGTAAATGCTCTTTTTTTTGTACGGTCACTAGCCAAATACAAACAGTTGGTTGTCGTCTAATGTCAACCCAAATCTTTGCCTGCCCACAAATATAGATCTCTATCAACTGATGACGACGTCAACTGGTTCAACTGGTTGCCTTTGTTGACGACTGTACTCTTGGCACTGCGGCCAGAACGAAGCCTGAGATCCGTAACAAGTTGGCTGTTTTGTTTGAGAGAATAAATCCATGGTTCGATGCTAATTACCTCACATTAAATGTTGCTATGTCGAGTTTTCTAATTTTCTAGCGAATTTATCGGGCTTCCTCTTAACTTTCGGATATTCATCTTTCACGGAGTTCTCCCAGTAGACCTAGCGATCACTATATTTGTTTCCTAGGTATTCTACTTAAGGAAAACATCTCTTTCTGGCGTCATATTGATCAAATTACAATGAAGATATCGAGGACTCTTGGAATTCTTAGAAAGCTCAAACACATTTTTTGCAGGTCCACTTTCTACCCAGTTTGGTATTTTCTTCCCCTCTGTTACCACTCTCTAGGATATAGACCAAAGCCAGGTTCCTCCACCTTGAAACAAATAGTCCTATTAAAAAGGTGTCGCTTCATTTGTAGATATTTATGTTATTTCCTGTTTGTCTTTCGCTCTTTTTTTAATTACACGGTGAGATTTCTGTGGCCCTTAAAACTAGAACGTCTCTCTGAACAATCTATACACTATCTTTGTATTTATGATAATATTTGATTAAGTTATAATTTTATATTTGATTGATATTTATGATAATATTCTGCCTGGAATACATTGCCTGAGTTGGCTAGAAAGTGTCAGTTTTTCGGTGCCTGTAAAAGAATTTTAAAAATGTTTTCTTATCCCTGAATAGTTAATATTTTTGTTTTATTTCTTTATTCATTCTTTTTTCGCTTAAGGCCTCCCTGTGGTCGATGCTGTTGTCTAAAATGGAATTGTGTGATGATCTGTTTGCAGCGCAAAGCACTTCTCCAGAGGTTTTTTTTTTTTTTTTTTTAAGAAGCCTTTGGTGATGAGACTATGAAAACATACGATTTTATTTATCTTTCATGCTCCAAATTGCTTTTTTTGGGGGGTGGGGGGGGGGGGTAAGTGATGGGTGGCTGATTGTTATCTCCTTTTTTAGTACATTTTTGTTTGTTTTTATTTATTCTCTTTCTTTTTCGTTTTTCTCTACTTTTTGGTTTTTACTCCTTTTTGTCTTTTTCTTTCTCTCTAAATTCCCATTAAGCTAAAAGGCTAAAATGTCATTAAGCCTTTCGGAAAGGGGGGAGGGGTATTTGATGTTGACTGTTTTGTTTTTGCTGGCTATTAGCATTGTTTATTTGTTTTATTTTTTCTTGAAATAATTGAATCAAAATAAATATGTTTGTGCAGATAAGAGACGTAAAGAGAAGTATTTAACTTCGTTTCGCACCAGGTTCCAATTTTTTCTACCAATTTGGCACCTACAACCATTCAGAGATCATTAGCTATTACTTTCAGTGATACAATTTTAACCATTAGAAATCCTTAAAACCCCATCACGGGTATCCTGAGTCTAGACGCGCTAAGTGTACTTCACAGATGGAGTTTAATCTCCATTCAAATTTACTTACAAGAGTTTCTGGGTTTGATGATTGAAAATATAAGGCTAGTACTGCATGGGAGGGAGGTGGGGTAGCTCTTCTCCCCGCCAGTTTATCTGACATTTGACAACATATTCTTATTTATACCTCGCCCCCCCTTAAACACCCTCAGCTTACAAAACCTAAAACCGTTGCTGGTCCAAAGTCAAAACACAATAGGAACCTATTTTACAAACGTGGAAAAGTACTTCACCATACATTTTAGACCCTCTCCCTGGGAATTTTTTTGTGATGCATTTTGAAATGAAGATCTATACACTATCTTTGTATTTATGATAATATTTGATTAAGTTATAATTTTATATTTGATTGATATTTATGATAATATTCTGCCTGGAATACATTGCCTGAGTTGGCTAGAAAGTGTCAGTTTTTCGGTGCCTGTAAAAGAATTTTAAAAATATTTTCTTATCCCTGAATAGTTAATATTTTTGTTTTATTTCTTTATTCATTCTTTTTTCGCTTAAGGCCTCCCTGTGGTTGATGCTGTTGTCTAAAATGGAATTGTGTGATGATCTGTTTGCAGCGCAAAGCACTTCTCAAGAGGTTTTTTTTTTTTTTTTAAGAAGCCTTTGGTGATGAGACTATGAAAACATACGATTTTATTTATCGTTCATGCTCCAAATTGCTTTTTTTGGGGGGTGGGGGGGGGGGTAAGTGATGGGTGGCTGATTGTTATCTCCTTTTTTAGTACATTTTTGTTTGTTTTTATTTATTCTCTTTCTTTTTCGTTTTTCTCTACTTTTTGGTTTTTACTCCTTTTTGTCTTTTTCTTTCTCTCTAAATTCCCATTAAGCTAAAAGGCTAAAATGTCATTAAGCCTTTCGGAAAGGGGGGAGGGGTATTTGATGTTGACTGTTTTGTTTTTGCTGGCTATTAGCATTGTTTATTTGTTTTATTTTTTCTTGAAATAATTGAATCAAAATAAATATGTTTGTGCAGATAAGAGACGTAAAGAGAAGTATTTAACTTCGTTTCGCTCCAGGTTCCAATTTTTTCTACCAATTTGGCACCTACAACCATTCAGAGATCATTAGCTATTACTTTCAGTGATAAAATTTTGACCATTAGAAATCCTTAAAACCCCATCACGGGTATCCTGAGTCTAGACGCGCTAAGTGTACTTCACAGATGGAGTTTAATCTCCATTCAAATTTACTTACAAGAGTTTCTGGGTTTGATGATTGAAAATATAAGGCTAGTACTGCAAGGGAGGGAGGTGGGGTAGCTCTTCTCCCCGCCAGTTTATCTGACATTTGACAACATATTCTTATTTATACCTCGCCCCCCTTAACCACCCCCAGCTTACAAGACCTAAAACCGTTGCTGGTCCAAAGTCAAAACACAATAGGAACCTATTTTACAAACGTGGAAAAGTACTTCACCATACATTTTAGACCCTCTCCCTGGGAATTTTTTTGTGATGCATTTTGAAATTCTGAAATTTTGCAACCCTAACATGCATCCATCCTCAACCATGTTTCTTACTTTATTTGGGGCTAGCGCAGTTGAATACAGAAGGTTAGGGACTAGGGTAAATTCTAAGCCAGTTGAATGAGAACGAAACAAAACTGGGAATTAAATAAACATTATGAGGTTCCGAGGGGGGGTGAAATCGAAAGCCCCCCCCCCAACTCAATCACATAAATCAATGTCTACAATACAGCTTTACTAAGCATCCCTTTAAAGATCGGCCAAGAAGTCCAATCTTTTAATAAACCAGTATAAAATTACATGAAAATCTAAAGAAAAGTTTTGATAAATTGTTATGGTTGGGGAAGTCCTCCAGACACACTCTCTACTCATATTTCTTTTTTACTCTCTACGCATATCTCTTTACATGAACAGGTCTATTGTATTCACCTCCTGTCTTCCTCGTCTTCATATGTATGACAGCTCATACATACATAAATAATGCAATAAGAAATAACATAAACTCCTCGAGAATTTTGAAATGTATTTGAGCTTGTTGCCTATGTACGCTTAGGTTTGATACACTTAGTGAACTTCAGGACGGCGACACTCGTTATTAGAGAGGTTTTAAAATCCGATGTGATCTTGTTTCTCCAGAGGTATTTTTTTAAGCAGTCTTTGGTGATGAAGACGATAAAAACATACGATTTTATTTATCGTTTTATTCTGGACTCTGAAATTAAAAATTTAAATTGTAAATTGAGATTAGCGTATCAAGCCACATCTAATCTTCAAAAGAAAATATCATTTACCTTTATATACAACACAATTTTTATAAAACACAAGGATATCTAGGCCATACTTATTTCAAAAGATATTAGTTACTTCTTTGTAAAACAAATATTTTATGTATGATTTTTTGCTTTAAACCAGCACTATAAGGGAGTTAGCGTTGAACAGTATTAAAACCTTCATTTTTAACACACTATTTTTAACTCATATTAATAACATTTGCTTAAGTGACATACTCTTTTTAAAAAAAAACTCTTTTATTCGATATGATGCAAGACCAAACTTAAGGCCGGACGGTATGATTACCGAAAATTAGCTATGCAGAAGAGATCTTACTGTACAAAAATGGGGTGGTTATCTTTTGATGAATACAAACGGGTTTAGAGGGCAGTCCTAAACCTGACTATGCAAAATTTGAATAGCAGGGTTTCAAGCTCTCACCTGATTTTAAAAAACAAAATCGCAAAATTGGTAAAAAGCGGACAGATATGAAGAATTTTGCTTCGCTCTCAGCATTAACTTTTAGTCAAATTGAGGAAAGACTAGAAACTTAAAAAAGAAGAAGAATCAATTAAAGAAAAACATAAGGACGACTGATAAAACATTGACAAGAAAGAATACGCTTATTTAGGGTAAATTATTTGACAATTTATAAAACGTAGGATTTGTCATCAGGAAAGGGAAAAATGTTCTAACCTGGTTGTGTCACAAAAGAATAAGGGTCTAAATGTGAAACTTCAGTGGATGCTGAGGGGTATTTCGAACTAAATAAAAATCTACTGTGTGAATCCTGGTTATATGGAATCCTGGTTTTGAAAAATAATTATTTAGAGAAAAAAAAACCTAAGGATGACTGATAAAATATTGAAAATAAAGAATATGGTTATTTTGGGGTAAATTATTTGGCAATTTAAAATTATGCAATATTTCGATTTTTTACACACAGGATTTATCACTGAGAAAGGGGGGAATGTTTCAACCCACACGTGTTCCAAAAGAGTAAGGGTGTGAATGTGAAATGCTAGTGAATGTTGAGGGGTATTTTTTTTTTAACTAAATCAAAGGACACTATGGACAAATGGCTTTTAAAAAAAGGCGTATCTGTAATACCTTAGGAATAGTTAAAGGTTTTAGCTTGAAACTTTTAGGCCCCCTACTGCTGCTACTTCTGCAACGGTAGCTACCATTCATTAATTTGACTGTAGCTACATGCGACTGTGACCACTTCCAGTTGCGACTGCTTTCAGGTAATTTTAAAAGGATTATTAATCAGCATCAGAGCATATTATTTGTATGCGGGTTTTTAAAAATTTCTATTAGCAATAGCCTTAGAAGAGCCGAGGGTATTAAATTGAAACTTTCAGGGCTTGTTAAAAGGGATGCTGGAAAGTAATTCAGGGGAAGGGGGCTACAAACCTGACAACTCAGTTTCATATATCTGTTGTGCCTCGCCCCCAGTAGACCCTGGGGCAAAAATGAAAAATTATTCAATTTACCGATTGTTTCTATGTAGTATTTATAATTGAGAAGGGGGGATGGCTATATCCTGGGTATAACAAAAAAAGGATGAGGATATTACGGTGAAACTTCATAACGTTTTGACTATTTTGAACAAAATGGCTAATTGGCATCAATCCCTTTGACTCTTATAAAAAGCACTAGAACTTTCAATTTTCAGCTGAATGAGTACCTTCCAAAGTTTCTAAGACAAATCCTTCCATGCCAAAAATGATTAATAATTGAAACCCTATTGCTTTTTACTTATATTGCGTTTCAGAAATTTCTATTGAAAACCACCAACAACTTCATCAGTTCAACACAAAATTTAAAGAGGGCTAATTCAATTGTGATAAAATGATTGATTCTACTACACAAAAACTGATCATAGTGAGTGGAGAGAAACAACACACCCTATAGAAATAAAAATACATATATCATTAGGTCGTAACAAAACATACTGCGCAAAACACATTTTATACCTTTTTTCCTACATAGCATGATGAAATAGAAAAAAAATGTTAGCAACTTAAAAGAAAAAAAATACTTTGTTTGTATTAATTATTCGCTATGGTATGAAAAAAAGATATAGAAACAGCGCAATTCATCCTTTCTTCTAATTTAAACACTTTACCAGCAAAATTCTTATGGTACTTCGAAAATTTATATATATTGAGTTCTTAGACTTGCTTCCAATTTAACTCTGACCAAAATAATGTGAAAAATAGGGGTACACAAGCATTCTACAGTTGAAAGTGTTCCAACAGAGTTAGCTTTGGGAAAACATTTGAGTAAATATAAGTATTCAGCAAAAACATGTTTCATGAATGATGATGAATCAGGAGAGTCGTTCCTCTCCAAGGGCACAAGTTCTTTCCCATTCCTGGCCTTCCTGAAATCTTTGCCTCCAACGAAATGTTAGTGTCTCCTGAGGTAAAATTCTATAAACGTCCTCAAGTGGGACCTAGCTGTTATGTTTATCCTCTTTTCATACTGAGGATCAGGATAAAAACTAAAATGTCAAAGTTTGCCGCGATGTTCGCTTAGCTATTAGGCTTTTAGGTTGAAACTTTAAGGGCATGATGAGGGGGATGTTCAACTGATATAAAGGCAATGCTTACATATAACTACACTGTAAAAAAAATTGTTTGAGATTCTATAAAATTGTTTGTTATGTTTATAAACTAAAATCACACAAGGGTTCTCGGTATTAGTTAGAAAAACATTGAATTCAGAGGGTAACATATATTGAGCATTGGCATATTTAAAAATTGGGTAGCAGCTTTACAAATTTCCTAGCTACAGAAAATCACAAAGGAAATGTATTACGAAACAAAATTGCCTATAAAAGTTTTATGCAAATATAACATTTGTAGACAAATTTTTGGCTACAGAAACTTAAAAGTCAAGTTGTTGTTTTCAAAAATCCCTACAAGTCTTTGTTAAAATTATCAAACTTGTTTTGATACCTGTTTGATACCTATTTGATACTTGTGTGCACCATTTTCTTAGACAAGTTGAAACAGAATTTGCATGAAAAAGCTTAACTCAGATAGGCGAGTAAAAAAAGAAAAAAAGTAGCATACACAGATTAAAGTGCTAGATCGGGGCAATAGACAGAAACCAAAACAATGCCCTTATACGTCAGTTGTTGCCAGACATACTAAAAATATTTAACATGGAAGAGATAGCCGTGAGCTTTTCTATACCGTTCCCCCTTAAGGGCTGGAAAGACAGATGTAGCGCTTCTTAGGCTAAAAACTGTCAAATTTATTCAATCCTGACATATTTTACAACAGCTTTCGAACCTTCTAGGTTAATAAACGATTGCTTTTAAGGCTAATGCTCATTTTCGACGTTTTTTTAGGCTCACGTTTAAGTTTGAGAGAACTTCTTAGTATTTTAGAGCATTATCAGTATGAGGTTTGTAAAAGTACTTACTAGACCTAAAATGTAATTATAAATCTAAGATAATTTACTAAGATACACTACCGTTTTTCTGGAAAAGCTAGCTTAGTATTCGCACGTATACGCTCTTAAAACGGTAGGTCTATTTAGCTCTTTAGATTATTCTGGAAGCTTACTTCTTTTTCAGATTTTTGTATCCTTATTTCAAGTCAAATATGCCACCAGAACATTTCGCTAAGCGGGCGGTCAAATTTCAAGAAGAAATTTTCCAATGAATGAATTTGATAGGAATAAATTAAAACCTTTAAATTATTCTAATAGGTTGTAACACTTTAATTGAAACGAAGATCAGGTGCTTTTAGATAGATCTGAGGACATGAATGGGTAAATATATAGGAACTTGGTTATTAAAGTGGAGTTTATTTTTCTTCTTCCTCCGAAGGTAGGTCATTACCCCTTCTGGTCACTGCCTTGTGGCGCCTATGCATCAGGTTTAATTTACTGGGAAGAGAAATTTATTTAATATTCTAAACGAGATATTTTACGGAAGGTACTGAATTTGTAAAATACTGTAAAATAGAATTTTGCATTCACGGTGTGAAGAATAAAATTTTTAATAAAAGTAGGCTGCTGTAATAGTCAAGGCTATAAGGCATGCATTATGTAGGCTGCAAAAACTAATGAAGCAATGGCTATTTTCAATTTCGTTTAAGCTTACTTAAAAGTCTAATAGCATTATTTTAAGTAATAAAATAGGTACAAGATATCCATAATTCAGGCTGGGGTGATTACTTTTATTTTCAATGTTTATTGACCTTGAATGAAAGTTCAAAAAACAAGTCTAGTAATTCAAGGATTATGCGGAAGTTGATATTACGATACAAGTGCAACAGAATGCAAAAAAAGACGCATAGTGAATTTGCAACGAACGTGCTCGTCTGGGAATCAGTGATTTTCAGCTATTTTTGGCTATTTTCAATTTCATTCAGGCTTAATTAAAAGTCGTTAGACTATTTGTTTCTAAACAATATCTTGTGTAATAAAATAAGTACAGGGTATACATAATTCAGGCTGGGATAATTACTTTTATTTTCAGTTTTATTTGGACTTGAATGAAAGTTCAAAAAACAAGCCCAGTAATTCAAGGATTATACCAAAATTAAAATACAGTGCAAGTACGACAGAATACAAAAAAAAGACGTATAGTAAATTTGCAACGAATATGCTCCGAATATTGCAACGAATATAATTAAAGGCTGTTTTTAATTTCGTTCAGGCTTAATTAAAAGTCATTAGACTATTTATTTTGAAACAGTATCTTGATTAATTAAATAAGTACAGAGTATACACAAGGACGTCTCCGAGATTTTTATTTGAGGTTGCTAATCTTTTGGTAAGGGGGGGGGGGGGTTAAAAGCTTTAAGAAGCTCATAAAAAATCTGTTTATAATTATTGTTATTAAGTTTTTGTGAGCCTGGCAAAACTTTCGGGGGGGGGGGGGTCAAACCTCTTAACCCTCCCCACGGATATGGCCTTGGGTATACGTAACTCAGAATTGGGGCATTACTTCTTTCCCAGTTTTACTTGACCTTGAAAGTTCAAAAGCAAATCTAGCAATTCAAGGATTATATCGAAGTTGCAATACAATGGAAGTGTAACAAATACAAATAAAAACGTAAATTGAATCCGCAACGAATGTGCTCATCTGATTATTATTTTGACCTAGTGATGGGCCTCCAAATATTTTGAAAGGCTGATTATTTTGGTTTATCCACATACCTGGTGGAAAAGATGAAAGTAAAGTAAACTTGTTAATGTATACAGGATACCTGTCCAAATCTAGTAAAATTTTTGTTTAGGCCGCATTCCTTACCAATTATTGCACGTATTTGCGATAGAAGACAATTACTTATTGACTTTCATGCAGTTTTTGTTCATCGTAGAACATCCAGACAGGGGCTTAGGTAGGTTTTTCAGAGCCTGTGCCAGGACCGTCAGTTCACAGAAATATAGGGTGGGGGGGGGGTTAGTTTTCTTATTTATAATGAAAATACCAAAAACCATTGAGAAAATATATGTAAAACAGTAGGTTGTGACGACTTCGCTGCTTGAAGAGATTGTAATCCAGACAACTCCAGTTTCTTTATCTTGTCTTTTCCGACGGCCATTTTCATGAGATCCCTGAGTCTGTCATTTCGTATCGTCAACCGTATAAACCCTTCACATGCCCTAATGTTATGAAGAATCGTTCATTGCTTGTGGTACTCGCAAATAAAGTAGCAGCTAACTTCATCAGTATTAGAACTGCACAATCGGCAATTGGAAGGTCCAATGGAATTTCGATAGCACGGAGAAGATCCAATTTCTAATTAGTACTTTTTGCAAGGCGGAACTCTACCAGAGAAAGCTGGGATTCTACGGTATAGTCATCGATACTGAAAATTCCTTGATAATAACACACAACCCTTTCCACTTTCAAAAATTTGGGAAAATCAAAACTTTAGGGGGTCGAAGCTATAAAAAGCCTCAACCGGAGGTATAATTGCATGAAGCGTAGGTTCGCTCGTGAAACGGTCTATTACCTCAAAATACAGAAGTACGAAGCCACAATTGAACTAGCTGACTGGTTTACAAGTTGTTGAGTGTGAAAGAAAGTCTTTGAGACGAATGGAAATGGATGAACTTGTTTTGCTTTGAGCACTGATTTTAGATCGTGGAGATTTTGATTCCTGGATTTCGTGCAAAGCCAAGAATCTGGATAGGTTTTTGCTGAATTTATTCCATTTTTGTCATTTTTCAGCTTTTGGAGTGTCTCTTAGGTCCCAGAAATCAATGCAAGTGCCTTATAAATAAGCAAACTTTCTAATTAAATTTGTTCTGATACACAATTTACAATGGCCAACACTACCTCCATTACACGCAAAGTTGAGACAAAACAGGCAGAGTTGATTTTCTCCAGCAGTCCTTTTGCCTCACACGCTGCCTTGCCGTCAGAACTATCAGAGACTGCGGCTAGCACAACAACAGTACAATCAAATCCGCCCTTTACCTTGGAAATAGGGCGGACTACGTAAAGCCGGTGAGTCTGGACGGTCCTCTTAAGCTCTAAGACTTTTGAGCCGCTACTACGGTGAGATTCCGCGGATAGTTCATCTCAAATGTTGATGTATGATATAAATACGTACAGTCTTTGCAACACAAAAAGAAACATTTCAAAAGTTTGCTGATCTTGTTCAGCATTCAGTCAAAACCACAAATTTCATTTCTACATAAGGACTTTTAACACACTCAATTTAAAATTGCGATTGTTTTTAATACGCGGGGGAATTTTTTCGCGGGGAAGGGTTTTTTTCCTGGGGGGTTATTTTTCTTGGGGGGGGGGGATTTTCTGCAAAGGAAAATATTCCGCAAGGAATATTTCATGGCAGGAATTTGGTTTGAATTCCCATTTCTTTAAGATCGTTGCATCGCAAGACGGGTAGACTAGTTATAATTTAATTTTGTGACTCATTTCTACTTTAGGGTTGACCCAGTGAAGCACAATATATTTTAATCTAATACATCAGTCTGATTTTGTGTATTATATTTAATCAATGTGACTGATATTATTTGCCACTCAAAGCTCTTATTTGCAGGGACCTACGTAGGAGGGATGGCATTGGGGCCTGGCGAAAACCCCTGCCCCTGAGCTCATTTTTTTTTAATTTTGGTAATTCCTTATTTTAATTATCAGATAATATTTATGTTTTTTAGGTTCTCAAATTGAAATACTTTTACATGGGCCTGCGTACTCGTATTCTATACTCGTAAGAATTGAATTCAGAGAATTGTAATAAAAAAATCCTTTTGACTGTAATAAAATTTAGTTGAGAGGAATAAAAAAGTTCTATTCTTTAATTGAAAAATCCTTAAGTCCCAGTTTAAAGGACCAAGGGCATTGAAAATGAAACCTGCTTGTTTTAATTGGTTAAGTGGAAAGTTACACAACCATATTTATCATGAGAAGTACACTTCGAATTTTATTTTTGATTAAAATCGAATTTTATTTTAAAAATCGAATTTTATTTTTGATTGATGTAGTTATAGTTATTTTTCAGCAGCCAAAATTAGAAAAAATAAAATATGGGTGAAAAATCAGCAAAAACTTCGCAAAAATCTTATGGTGCCAAATTGTTCATCTTAAGAAGGTGTAGCTTTCATTTGTTGTCTTTAAGGATCCAGTGATTGTTGATGTTTAAAGTCTTACGAAAACAGCGTTGTCAAATGTAATAATTAGTTTTACTTACTTATTTTCTCGCTGAACGTGGCAACACTGACGAAAATTTTATTCATAATTTCGAATCGATCAAAAGGAAAACCTTGTAAAATCGGGGTTTTCAAGTATGAATACATACGACACTTCGAAGTTGGTGCCCTGTAAGTGGCAAAGGTTTTTTTCTTCTTTACCGACTGGCTTGAAAAGTCCTAGAGCGAATTGGATATCCAAAAATTTGGTAAAAAGATGACCAAAAAAACCTTTTATCGAAATGCTCAAAACTTGTATCCGTCAGTAACTGCGTCATGGGAACACAGGGAACACATGGGAACACATGGGAACACCTGTACTAATGCACAAAAAGATAGGTTTATATTTTACTTATGACTTATTTATTTTGACTTATGGCCTAGAAATAGGCCATAAGTCATTTTATTTTCCAAATCGCTTTAAAATTATATATATGTAAGTGCTTGGGCCTAGGATACTAATCTGTGATCCTTATTTAAGGCTTGAGCCTAGCTCGTAAGTCCCCTGGGCAAAGAGGACCTAAATACACGAAACAATTGGTTAGTGACACAGGCCCTCAATTATGGCCAAGAAATGTTTTTCCAATTATCTGGAAGATTATATCCCTGCGATTCTTTGGACCAAATGGACTTCAGTGCACCACAAATATTATTTGAAAAGAACTGAGCTGCTCAAAAATAGGTTCTAAGAAACGCCAATGAAATTTTCCTGAATGCTTTGAAATCTAAGTATGTAAGACGTCCAAGAGTGTCTCGAAGTAAAACACATTTTCTTGGTAAGGGGCACGGGATCCTTGAGATTAAGGAGCCGAAGCAGGCCTAAATCTTCCACTCAGTTTGATGCTTGTATTTCAAAGTAAATAATTTCTTAGACCACACTGCTTTCCCATTTACAAAACTTAAAAGAGAAAATAACAGTTTAATTTGAATAAAGCAGGGGGAAAAAAACAAAAGATATAAATAAACTTTAAAGCTTTAATTTTATTATTTAATGTCTTGTTGTTGTTTTTTTAATCTTTTGTTTTGTTCCACTGCTTTATCTAAATTAAATCCGTTTTTTTTACGAACCGTCAGACCGTAACAGACCTTGCGGTAAAGCAGACCATATTAGAAGTGTGGAAATATTAAACAGATTACTCAGAATAAAAATATATTACTACACAGGACAGCAGGAAGCTGGACATGTAACCTAAAAAATAATGCAAATTATTAACCTAAAAATTAGGAACCTAAAAATTAGGGAAGTGGGCCTTAAAATCCATCGTCCAGTCAGTTCGACACTTATATTTGGAAGTTTGTTGTCCAAGAGGCCAAAACGCGTGTAAATAAAACTGAAACTAAACATATTGTCACCCGAAAACCATACCAAAAAGGGACAAAACCTTTTTCTTTCTAATCAGCCTTGCTTTTTAGCCTGTAAGGGGTTTGAGGGTTCTTATTTGTGAAAATTCTGTTGGTTTTACGTTTGACTTGAATCTTCATTTTGTTTTCTGTTCGTCTTAGGTTTTATTTATCCATCCATAGTAATATCTTTAATATTAACATTTAACTTGATTATTAATTAAATATTTGTTAATTTTACACTTCATCGATTCGTTCGCAGTAAGCTCCTTTTGTTTTAAGCTTAGCTTGTTATATGGCCTGCTCATTACTACTGCTCATCTCGTGTTTTAACGTTGTCCAGACTTCTTTTTTGGAAATCTACTTTTGGAACATTTTTTTTTTTAAGTTAATCTTAGTTAAAACCAATATTTTCATAAATTGATATATGGTTAATTAATTTGCCCCCAACCACGCATTTCACTCTCGGCTGAACGTAGAGAATCAGGAGGTTGGTACCTCCACTAAGCAGACCTCTGGTCAGCATGCGAAAAAGGATTTTTAAAGTCAATTGTTATAAATTGAAAATAACTGACTTTTTACTTAAGACATTTTTTAAGCAAATTTTGCCGCTCTAAAAGAGTTTTTTTTTAGTTTAAATTTAAGTTAAACATAAAATTTGCAATCATTAAAAACAGCTTCTTGTTTCAAGAGGTTTCTTCCAAGGTGATATACAATGCGGTTTACAATTTTCATTAGCAGCGCGCTAGCGCTGCCTAAGTAAAGAACGATGTGGGCACAATGTGTGTTGTTTTTTTTTTTTCTCCATACCTGGGCACTTCGTATCGAAGGAGTTGTCGTAGAAACTTTGAAAAGGGCTCATTCGATTGGAAATTGGAGTGGGTAGTGCCCTTTTTAATGGTCGAAAGTGATTGGAGGGCAACTAGCCCCCCCCCCCCCCACACGCCCGTCATTCACCCAAACACATCCAATCAAATTTTTAGATAGCCATTTTGTTCAGCGTAGTTGATTTCCAGATAGAAAATATCTTTTTAAGGAGGAAACTCTCCCACAGCCTTCAGGGCTAGGGTTGTACGTTATGCCCTGGGGGCATTTAAGGTTTTTATAGAAGGTACAACCCTCAGGGCAAGGGTTTTAAGTTATGCCCTGGGGCATAGAAGATCAATGTTGACAATGTACAGTTTATTATTTTTTTTTTTCTTTAAAGCAGGGCACTTCATATAGAAGAGGTCGTCGTAGAGACTTCAAAGGGGGCTCATTCGATTAGAAACCGAGAGTTCTAGTGCCCTTTTTAATAGTCGAAAGTGATTGAAGGGCAACTAGCCCCCCTCACGCCAATCATTCCCCCAAACATATCCAATCAAAATTTTGAGATAGCTATTTTGTTCAGCGTAGTTGATTTCCAGAGAGAAAATGTGTTTTTGAGGAGGACACTCCCCCACAACCCTTAGGGCAAGGGTTTTAAGTTATGCCCTGGGGGCATATAAGGTTTTTATTGAAGGCATTGTCGTAGAAACTTCAAAACAGGCTCATTCGATTGAAAATTCAAAGGGCTAGTGCCCTTTTTAATAGTCGAAAGTGATTGGAGGGCAACTAGCCCCCCCCCCACGCCCATCATTCCCCCAAACACATTCAATCAAAGTTTTGAGATAGCCTTTTTGTTCAGCGTAGTTAACTTCTAGACAGAAAATATGTTTTTGAGGAGGATACTCCCCCACAACCCTCAGGGCAAGGGTTTTAAGTTATGCCCTGGGGGCATATAAGGTTTTTATAGAAGGTATTGTCGTAGAAACTTCAAAAAAGGCTCATTCGATTGGAAATTCAAAGGGCTAGTGCCCTTTTTAATAGTCGAAAGTGATTGTAGGGCAGCTAGCCCCCCCCCCCCACGCCCATCATTCCCCCAAACACATCTGATCAAAATTTTGAGATAGGCATTTTGTCAGCGTAGCTGATTTCCAGATAGAAAATATCTTTTTGAGGAGGACATTCCCCACAACCCTCGGGGCAAGGGTATTAAGTTATGCCCTGGGGTATATAAGGTTTTTATAGAAGACGCTGTCGTAGAAACTTCAAAACAGACTCATTGGATTGGAAATTCAAAGGGCTAGTTCCCTTTGCAAAAGTCGAAAGGTATTGGAGGGCAACTAGCCCCCCCCCCCCCCCCCCACGTCCATTATTCACCCAAACACATCCAATGAAATTTTGAGATTGCTATTTTGTTTTAGAGTAGGCTAGTTGATTTCCAGATAGAAAATATGTTTTTGAGAAGGACACTCCCCCACAACTCTCAGGGCAAGGGTTTTAAGTTATGCCCTCGGCGCATATAAGGTTTTTATAGAAGGCGTTGTCGTAGAAACTTCGAAAAAGGCTATTTCGATTGGAAATTCAAAGGCTAGTGCCCTTTTTAATAGTCGAAAGTGATTAGTAATATTTTTTGTTGTTGTTGTTGTTTAGACCAGGGCACTTCGTATCGAAGGAGTTGTCGTAGGAACTTCGAAAGGGGCTCATTCGATTGAAAATAGAAAGGGTTTATGCCCTTTTTAATAGTTTGAAAGTGATTGGAGGGCAACTAATCCCCCGTCCACTCCCTCCCTCTCATTGGCCCATTATGTTTAAAAACTAAATGTTGCCTTAAGATTAAATCAAAATGCACAGTGATAATGCTAATTCCCAATAAGGCATCTCAGCAGTATCCCAAGAACGACTGAGGGTATTATGTTCAAACTTTTGAGGCTACTTCTGCTCTTAAAATTTAACCAAATCAAAATAGTGTAAGTGTATCCAAGCTATCAAGTTTTCCATTTCAGGTCAACTAGAGGAGGTATGAAACTAAGTTAAACAGTACTATTTGTGTCCAGATTTTTTAAATGGAGTGTGTTGTTAAAAATTGCTGAAAATTTTTCTCCAGCATACAAATAACAGGCCAAATTATAAAGTTTTAAAAAACGAAAAGATTTAAAGTGTTATTTTCTTTTTCCCTGAAAAGACTATGTCAATATAAAACGAACAGAAATTAATTTAAAAAAAAATTTTCCACAAAAAAGTTTTTCAAAGAAAAGTAAAGAACTCCATTAAACAAAAAATGAGCAAAAATAAAATCAAATAATCTACCAAGCTCGAAACTACCACAAATCAGCATCGATAAATAAATGAAACCCAAAACGAACAGAAATTACAATAAATAAACGATCAAAATCAAAATGAGCAGAAATTAAAATAAGTTGGGCGCAAAACCCTTATGCCTTCCCAAGGCCAGAGCAAAATTTGCACTTTACTGAAAAATACAAATGAATGTGCATTGTCATCTTAATATACATATACTGATATTTAGTAATTAAAATGTTAAAATTATTTGATTTATTAAAGTTATAAAAGTAAAAACATTTATATTTTTTTCAGTAAAGTGCAAATTTTGTTCTTGCCTTGGGAAGGCATAGGGGTTTTGCGCCCAACTTATTTTAATTTCTGCTCGTTTTGAGTTTGACTCGGTTATTTATTGTAATTTCTGTTCGTTTTGGGTTTCATTTATTTATCGATGCTGATTTGTGGTAGTTTCGAGCTTGGTAGATTATTTGATTTTTTTTTTTTGTTCATTTTTTGTTTAATGGAGCTCTTTACTTTTCTTTGAAAAACTTGTTTGTGGAAAAAGTTTTTTTTTAATTAATTATTTTTAAAGAACTAACGATAGAATATCAAAATTTAATTACTTTGAAGAGTTCAATGTGGTGCGTTCGGTCAAATTTTACGTATGTTCCTTGCCTTATTTTTCAGAAGGTATAATAGGTCGCTTCCGATTTCAATACGCCATCCCTTCATGTTTTTTTTTGGGTTTGTGTCTTCTGTGGTGACTGAATTATATTATTTCTCTTAATTTATAAATTATCTTAGTAGCAGAGATTATTTATCTTAATGCATACCAAATAACACCATCATGAAAGAAAATCAGCTATAAAATAATGAACTGTATGATAATTTAAAAAATCATGCTCATCAATTTTTATTTGAGCTTGGCTACCTTTTCCATCAGTCGGAACTAATATTTCAAATTTCGTTAAGGAATTAAAAATTTAAAAATATTAATTAAACAGTTTTCAACTTTTGAGCTCCCCTCCGCTAGTTTGATTCTTCTGGCTATGCTAAAGCAGGCCATGGGACTTCAACTCTCGTAACCATAGCCTCGTTTTGCTGAGTTGGCACTAAGGCCGTCACCCCCTGTAAATGATCGCATTGTCAGTTTCGTTTTTCTTTTCAGTTTTTACTTTCGATTATCATATGCTTTTGTCCATTTTTGTGTCTCCAAAATTATTCTTCAGAAATTTGCCACGATTCGAGTAAATTAAATTAAATTTAATTCAATTCAATTTATTAAATACTACAATAATTACATTAATACACATAGGCGCTAGAGGTCCCAAGAACCATAGCTTGTGGAGGATCTCGTATCAATCAATAAATCCACACAGAACAAATTAGGGAAGAAAAAAAAAATACAACAATATCTCAAAAATATAACCACAATACGAAAAATATCAACAAAAATAAAAAAACAACAAAAAACAAACATCTGCTACACAATAACCTTCGACTTAATTTTCTCCAAACTGAAAATTTCCTGTAATTTATACAAATTCAAAACCATTAATAGTAATATTTAACAACGGGGTTCTAATCTGATTCAACATAATAAGAAAAGAAAAAGAAAAAAAAAACTAGATAAGGTAAAGCGGAAAAATGTGGATAAAGCAAAATGAATAAACAAATAAAGAAAAGAAAAATACTTCGAGCCTTAGAGAATATTTTTCTGCAAAGGACAGAAGACTTTTTTAATAAGAGAAATTCACTGGAAATAGAGTTCCAAAGAGCCATTCCTCCATAAATTGGTGACCTCTGAGCTGCTGACGATACCCTTTTAGGCAGGCAAAATTGGTGAAAAGAGCTCCGAAGCAAGCCTCGCACATACGCGTTGATGCGCGATCGAAGTAGGATATGATGTTTGGTGGAAGCAAGAAATTGAAGGCTTGATGAGCTAGTTTTAGGTTCTGCTTCATGATGACCACGTCTAAGGCATCTAGACCTGGATCACTGTAAAGATCAGTTGTAGGATAGAGTCGGAAAGGCAAAAAGTTGTTTTCACCGCTATATTCTGTGTTGTTCGGAGTTGCCGAAGGGAAGAATAGTTAGTATTGCCCCATACAATACTGCAATAAGGAAGATAAGGAAGGACAAATGCATAGTAAAGAGAAAGCATTACATCGGGAGGAAGAAATTGATTGGCACGATGAAGCATAAACACTTGACGAGAAATTATAGAATGTGTACAGGAAGTATGAGTTTTGAAAGAAAGAAAACAATCAACGTGCATACCAAGAAGTTTAACACAAGAGCACTGGGGAATTATATCAGTACCATAAAAAATCGAAGATTGTTGGGGAAGGTTCAGACATGTGGTTTGGGGTTCGAAAATGAATAATGCGACTCTTGGAGCTAATCAACAGCATCCCGCTCTGCTCAAACCAATGACGAACATTGTTGAGCAGGAGCTGAACCTTAGCAACAGCAAAGGGCAGATCATTAGCAACCACAAAAAAATTACTATCGTCTGCGAACAAAACAATGTGGGAATCAAGGTTGGGAGATAGAAGAAGAACATTAATATAAATAAGAAAGAGGAGTGGTCCCCAAACTGAACCTTGGGGTACCCCTATGGAAACCGAGGCTAGACCAGAATATTTTCCATCGTAATACACAAACTGTGATCTATTACACAGGTAAGATTTAAACCATTCAAAAGCAATTTCCAGAACTCCAAGTAGAGACAGTGTTCCCAGCAACGCAAAATGATCTGCCATGTCGAAAGCTTTATAGAAATCAAGAAACAGGTCTAGAACACAACGACCCTTGTCTATGTTAACACGCACGAATTCTGTAACGTCAACTAGAGCACATGCAGTAGAGAGTTTAGGTCGGAAGCCATACTGGTGATCAGACAGAACAGAACCACTTCCAATTGAAGCACCAGTAGACAGGAATGAAAAAAAACCTCTTATGAACACCTTTTTCAAGTAATTTCGAGAAAATTGGGAGAAGTGATATAGGTCTATAATTTGACACTAAGCTGGGGTCACCCTTCTTAAAAAGAAGGATTACTTTTGCTATTTTAAACAAAACTGGGCATACACCTTTTGAAATAGATTGATTAAAAAAATGGGTATGAGGTTCGACAACATAAGAAGAAATTTTTCAATAGTTGAACTATCTGCATTCTTGAAGGCAGTAGGCTGTTTCTTTGATTGTTTCCTACGAGATAAAGCTTCATTAACTACACTCCAAACTTTCTGTAAGCTACCTTTGCATTCTCGAATTTTAAAATAAAAAAAATTCTTCTTAGCTAGTCTAATTGTTGATGTTAATGCATTCTTATAATGCTTATACTTTGATAAATCATCAGGTTCAAGGTTTTTGCAAGCCAGCTTGAAAAGCTCTGACTTCTGAATTGTCGATTTCACAAGACTAGGAGACATCCAAGGCATCTTGGGTTTATATTTACTAGAAGATTTTACTAGTAGAATTTTTTTTCAATTAGTGTTTGCAACCGACTCACTAATGAGGCTGATGCCCAGTTAACATCTACAGAATTCATTAGTGAACACCAATCACTAGCACTAAGATCAGACATAAGGTCATGAACATTGCTCTGACTATAAATTTTTGTATAAGACTCGCCTTTGGTATCCTCTCGGCTCAGCATTTTTATTTTTGGAACAGAACAATAAATTGGAAAATGGTCAGAAAGATCAGAGAGAATAATGCCAGAGGAAACTTTAATATCATTTTTAGAAGACAAAAATGTTGTCAATCAGTGTTGCAGAAGATCTGACTGGATCAACACGAGTAGGAAAAAAAATGGAAGGAAAAAGGCCAGAGGAAGAAATAGATTAAAAAAGACGGTCAGACTCATCATCACACCCAATTTTCAATAAAGTGCAGTTAAAGTCTCTAAGCATAAAAATGTTTCCTGAAGCAAGCTTATTAACTGAGCAAAGTTCATCAATTAATTCAAAAAATTTCCCTATTGATAAAAGTGGAGGCTTATAAAATAAATCACAACTAACTGTATCACATGACAGGTCAACAACCAAAACATACACGCTTCTATTATTTACAACATGATCAAATATCTTCTCAAGGTCTGAACGTCTCACAACAGTAAGAATACTTCTGACAAAAAGAAATATACCACTAGAGCACTTAGTTTAAAGTTCTAGTTGAGTGGTATGCAGTAAAACCTGCTATGTCATACACAGACATATTCATCACTTGAAGACAGCCAGGTCTCTGTGAGACCTACTACATCATAAGGGCAATTAATACCGTAATTAAAAACCAGTTTTTTTAACTGATAGTAAGGAGCAATATTAAAACTTAGAATAAACATGTATTACTCAAAATGTTTCTTATACGAAGGGGGGGGGAATACACCTTCCTCAACCCTTACTCTTTACGCTAATGTCTGAGTTTTGTCATGATATTGTAAGAAAGCTCAAACACAAGGACCATTGAATTTGAATGAAAAAATATTTTTAAGGACCTTAAGGACTTGAGCACAAAGAGCGAAGGTTGAGGAAGAGGTAGCCCCTCCCTTGTATAGAGAAGGAGATTCAAGCTCTGGATAACATAAAGTACCTTGGATACATTTTTTAAAGTAACAGAAAAAGGAATTCGTATGTAAAGAAAACCTTCAATTTTCCTGAGTAACGTAATGGGAATGTAAAATTTGTCGTTACATAAAAGGGTATTTCAATCGAGAATTAATTATTAAAACTTTTTCCACAAATTAAGTTTTTCAAATAAAATTAAAGAACTACATTAAACCAAAATGAGCAAAAATCGAAAAAATAATCAACCAAGCGTAAAACTACCACAAATCAGCATCGATAAATAAATGAAACCCAAAACGAACAGAGTTTTATAACAAATAACCGAGTCTAACTCAAAACGAGCAGAAATTAACATGAATAGGGTTCAAAACCCCATACGTCTTGCCAAGGCCAGAACACAATTTCACTTTACTGAAAAAATGCAAATAAATGTGCAAGTAGTAATGATAGTGCTGATTTCAAAAATACCTGAAAAAATACATTGAATTGCGCAAGGAAAAGCCATGCCTGAGACACTACACTCACGCGTGAATACTTTAAAAGTTGGCACACTAAAGTCGAGGTTTTTTAAACTTGGCAATGTATAATGTAGTCAAGCATGTTTTGAGAGTTTGGTCATAATAATATAATTTAAAGCAAATAGGTTTTTTTTTCTGTTTTTGTTGTCAATTGCACAATGAATGTACGTCATGAATTCACGTGTACATTCTTAAAAAAAAACAAAAAACAA